>WNWK01008791.1:0-30735 GCA_009830355.1 Cherax destructor
ATAGGCACATGTCAATTAGACACTAGGCCTGTTGTATATATGTGTGTGTGTATGTGTATGTAAGGAAACACTTCGAAATGTTTCTGCCCCACCGGGAATTGAACCCGGCCCCTCCGTGCGTGAAGCAAGAGCTTTACCCACTAGGCCACCGGGGGCGTGTTCAAGATATGTCAAAGTATTTTATCCACAGTAGTATATTACAGACCATTCTGGAAAAATACCCTGACTTTGCTCCCTGTAAATAAAGCATTACCACGTGTGTGTGTGTGTGTGTGTGTGTGTGTGTGTGTGTGTGTGTGTGACCCAACAATTAATATTTGCACCAAGAAATCATTACAGTCGTGACCGGGTGTGGACTAGTAAATTGCTCATTACTTTATAATTTGTTCATGATTGTAACCATGTATAAACGTAAGTAAGTAAATTTACATACTTGCATGATTCATTACCTTTGTAACTTGTGAGTTCATTACCTTTGTAACTTGTGAGTTCATTACCTTTGTAACTTGTGAGTTCATTACCTTTGTAACTTGTGAGTTTATTACCTTTGTAACGCGTGAGTTCATTACCTTTGTAACGTGTGAGTTCATTACCTTTGTAACGTGTGAGTTCATTACCTTTGTAACGTGTGAGTTCATTACCTTTGTAACGTGTGAGTTCATTACCTTTGTAACTTGTGAGTTCATTACCTTTGTAACTTGTGAGTTCATTACCTTTGTAACTTGTGAGTTCATTACCTTTGTAACTTGTGAGTTCATTACCTTTGTAACTTGTGAGTTCATTACCTTTGTAACTTGTGAGTTCATTACCTTTGTAACTTGTGAGTTCATTACCTTTGTAACTTGTGAGTTCATTACCTTTGTAACTTGTGAGTTCATTACCTTTGTAACTTGCTCAGCTATCAAACTTTGGGGCCCAGTCTCTGGACCCATTTTTTTTTTTTTTTTTTTAACACATCGGCCGATTCCCACCAAGGCAGGGTGGCCCGAAAAAGAAAAACTTTCATCATCATTCACTCCATCACTGTCTTGCCAGAAGGGTGCTTTACACTACAGTTATAAAACTGCAACATTAACACCCCTCCTTCAGAGTGCCGGCACTGTACTTCCCATCTCCAGAACTCAAGTCCGGCCTGCCGGTTTCCCTGAATCCCTTCATAAATGTTACTTTGCTCACACTCCAACAGCACGTCAAGTATTAAAAACCATATGCCTCCATTCACTCCTATCAAATACGCTCACACATGCTTGCTGGAAGTCCAAGCCCCTCGCACACAAAACTTCCTTTACCCCTCCCTCCAACCTTTCCTAGGCCGACCCCTACCCCGCCTTCCCTCCACTACAGATTTATACACTCTCGAAGTCACTCTGTCTCGTTCCATTCTCTCTACATGTCCAAACCACCTCAACAACCCCTCCTCAGCTCTCTGAACAATCGTTTTGGTAATCCCGCACCTCCTCCTAATTTCCAAACTCCGAATTCTCTGCATTATATTCACACCACACATTGACCTCAGACATGACATCTCCACTGCCTCCAGCCTTCTCCTCGTTGCAACATTCATCACCCATGCTTCACACCCATATAAGAGCGTTGGTATAACTATACTCTCATACATTCCCCTCTTTACTTCCATGGACAAGGTTCTTTGTCTCCACAGACTCCGAAGTGCTCCACTCACCCTTTTCCCCTCATCAATTCTATGATTCACCTCATCCTTCATAGACCCATCCGCCGACATGTCCACTCCCAAATATCTGAATACATTCACCTCCTCCATACTCTCTCCCTCCAATCTGATATCCAATCTTTCGTCACCTATTCTTTTTGTTATCCTCATCACCTTACTCTTTCCTATATTCACTTTCAATTTTCTTCTTTTACACACCCTACCAAATTCATCCACCAACCTCTGCAGCTTCTCTTCAGAATCTCCCAAAAGCACAGTGTCATCAGCAAAAAGCAACTGTGACAACTCCCACTTTGTATTTGCTTCTTTATCTTTTAGCCCAACACCTCTTGCCAAGACCCTCGCATTCACTTCTCTTACAACCCCATCTATAAATATATTGGACCCATTATGTACCTCTAATCTTTTGACTGCCGCCCACGGGATGGGTATGGGGTGCATAATAAAGATATCAAACTAGCGTTGATGTAAATATGCTCAGTCAAACCTATCCAAACCCTTGCACAGAAGAGCACCAAACTTTTCCCAGTACAGGTGAGCACCAAATGGATCTTAAAAACTGGAACTGATGTCCAAATGAATCAAATACACGTAACATCTTCCATTTACACAATGAGGGGTCCGGGATCGATCCCCGACACGAATGAAACGCTGGGCAAGTTTCCCTACACATGCTGCCCCTGCAATCATCATTAGCAAAGCCTGATGGTACTATAATACATAAATGTATTAGAATTAATAAATAAGCCGCCACATTACAAATGAACTGTTTGTCATACTTGTTGCTCTCAAGTTTATGGAAACTATGACCTCAGACAATTTAATTGTAACCGACTCTCCAGTGTCATTACTTGCACTAAGTAGCCTGAGATCTGAATGTAACATGCTTGTGCATGAAGCTCTGCACAGATATGTACAAATGATTAAGAAAGGTATTGCAGTTAAGAATTATGAATTCTCCCTCACATAAGGCTCCGGAAGTATGTCAAAGTTTATGAATTAGCTAAACAAGCATTAACTAAAGAGAACGATTAATATATTTTTTTTCCAACAGAAGCTTCAGAAACATTATGAGAAAGGAACTATCAACGAATTTGAAGTAAAACAGTACAGATATGAACTAGCAGATCATGCTAAATATGTCCATTGTATTATAGTAACAAGGTCAGTATATTGTAAGATGATGTTATTACTAGACTGTGGCTAGGCTACAAGCATCTCAGGAATATGGGTTGTAAAGAAATGCCAATAACACAAAATGAAGTGTGGACAGAGACAGGGCCATGCACTGGAACACCACATTTTTATGTCCAAACATCCAACCTTTCAGACACACCTTCATGCAAACCTATCAGGATAATGACTCTAACAGCATGCTCATTGGAGAAGCCAGGTATAGATACTCAAAAATCCGGGACAAAGGAATTAATGTACAATTGCTATGGATTCCGTCACACATTGGATTACTCCTTCATGATAAAGTTGATATGTTAGCCAAGAAGAGCACCCATAAGGAGAA
Source organism: Cherax destructor (assembly GCA_009830355.1). Taxonomy (NCBI): domain Eukaryota; kingdom Metazoa; phylum Arthropoda; class Malacostraca; order Decapoda; family Parastacidae; genus Cherax; species Cherax destructor. The sequence continues at coordinate 3,210 of WNWK01008791.1, forward strand.
TGTAGAATATAACTTTGGTATATCTGTGTCTAGCATTAGGAATAATATTAGGAGAGAAATAAATAATGAAAATGATAGCTATAGGAATGCAGTTAGAAGCCTGAGTAGATCTATAACCCACTATGATAACATGAACGTAGATAAGTATGTTTATGGAGCAACTTGCAATGTGAACAGACTGACTGATGCTGTAGTGGCCAGGCTTAGGCTTGGCTACAAATACTTCTGGCAGTTTGGGAGATACACAGATGATGATCAAACTAAATGCAAATTATGTGATCAGGCATATGGTCACTGTCTTGAACACTATGTGCTGAATTGTCCACTTATTGAGGAATATAGAGATAGACAGTATAATAACCTATGTGACATGTCAAGATATCTTATTAGTGAAGGTATGATACCACTTATACTAAGCAAATTTCCTAAATTTGCTTGTAACAGATAAGTAAACTGTAGATATAAATCCAAATTAATTTCCATGAACGTGCCTATCTGTGCTCATGATAATACGAGCACAGATGGGCATGTTTGTGGAGCAACTTGCAATGCGAACAGACTGACTGATGCTGTAGTGGCCAGGCTTAGGCTTGGCTACAGGTACTTGTGACAGTTTGGGAGACACAGATGATGATCAAACTAAATGCAAATTATGTGATCAGGCATATGGTCTCTGTCTTGAACACTATGTGCTTAATTGTGCACTTATTGAGGAATATAGATAGACAGTATAATAACCTATGTGACATGTGAAGATATCTTATTCATGAAATAAGATACCAATTGTACTAAGCAAATTTCCTAAATTTGCTTGTAACAGATAATTGAAATGTAGATATAAACCCAAATGTACAATTGTTAACCCCTTTGGGGCCTAGTGCCAAGGCCTTTTGTGTATCCATATGCTCTTGCGCTACCGTCCACAGGATGGATATGGGGTGCACAATAAACTAGCCACTTCGGTGGCAAAATCTAATCTAATCTTGTTCGCGATTTTTCCATAAACTTGATATATTTTTTGGCGAACTTTCAAGAAGTTTTTAGTTTAGTTTGATATCTTTATTATGCACCCCATACCAATCCTGTGGGCGGTAGTCAAAAGATTACAGAGGTACATAATGGGTCCAGGGACTGGACCCAAAGTTTTGATAGCTGAGCAAGTTACAAAGGTAATGAACTCACAAGCTACAAATGTAATGAACTCACAAGCTACAAAGGAAACGAACTCACAAGTTACAAAGGTAGTGAACCCACAAGCTACAAAGGTAATGAAACATGTAAGTAACTTTCAAGAAGCAGAGCTGAATAACGCTTCAGTGGCCCTTAACACCACCACCAATAATAACAACACGTTAGTAAGAACTTCTTTTTCTTGTTAAATTTCACCTTCACGTGGAGACGACTTGGTGCCGGTGTAAATCTCTAGGTCCAGGGAATTGACTCTGCCCTCCATTTGCTTGGCTCAGGCCTTATTGCTTCCCTTTCCCCACGCGTTGTGTGATTCCTACAGGTTTAGAGCTTCCCATGATAATACTGAATTTACTAATTTTTTTTCTCTGCGCTGTGACCCTGGTGGGTTTAGCGCTTAGTTTTGATTATAATAATAATAATACAATTTTTTTATACAATGATGTTTAAGATAAGATTTCTTCGGATTTTTAACCCCGGAGGGTTAGCCACCCAGGATAACCCAAGAAAGTCAGTGTGTCATCGAGGACTGTCTGTCTTATTTCCATTGGGGTCCTTAATCTTGTCCCCCAGGATGCGACCCACACCAGTCGACTAACAACCCAGGTACCTATTTGCTGCTAGGTGAACATGACAACAGGTGTAAGGAAACACGTCGAAATGTTTCCACCCGCCGGGAATCGAACCCGGGCCCTCCGTGTGTGAAGCGAGAGCTCAAGCCACCAGACCACCGGGCCTTGCTATAATACAACTCGTGCATTTATTGAAGGAGAAACTTCTAAAACTTCACGTATCCTGGAGAAGATGATGAAAACTAAACGTATGAATACAAAGAAATTTTTTTAAAGTATATGCAAAATATGAAAAAAAGCAAAGAAAAGGAATATGAAGAATAATGCGATGACTATTACAAAGAATACAAAGTGTGCAAAGTGTACGATTGCTAGTGCACTGAGCTCACACACTGAGGTCTGGGGATCGATCCCCGGTACGGATGGAAAACATTAGCAAGTGTTTCCATAAGACACCTGCTGACCTTGTTCACCCATCAGTGAAATGGGTACCTGGGTGTTAGTCGACTGGTGTGGGTCGCATCTTGGGGACAAAATTGACCTAATTTACCCGAAATGCTCTGCCTAACAAAGGGCTTTCTATACAGTAGTATGTCATTGATATACTTTGTACATGTATTTGTAGAAATAAAGATATTATTATTAATATGAGGAATACAAAAGAATGTGAAGAATACCAAGAATAGGAAGAATATAAAGATTTTCATCTTTACCATCTTTGTCGTCTTTGTCTTCTTAGTCCATAAGATCTGTGTGCCTTAAAGATCGTTGGAATGTTGTGTATGATAACATCAAAACGGCCTTCATAAAAAACATGACAGCATTCTATAACAGTTGGGAAAATAAAAAATCTGGGCCAGATGATGCTATCACCCCTGGTACAAATACTGTCCTGGTAGACTAACTGTAAGAATGGAGAAATAAACGATGGTGGGCCTGGAGGGGGACAGGAGCTCTAGTGGGGAAACAGGTGTAGATAAGGACAAGGACATGCAAAAACCAGTGTTACAAACCAGCAATACCACAGGAGATAGTAAACAAGGGGATACCCCGTGAAATAGTGAAGATAGATTACCAGAAATAACTGATGAAGGCATTTGTGCTGAAGATAGAAATGAGACAGGAAAACATGCACCAGTAGGGAATACAATCACAAAAAACCAAGGCAAACAGAAACCAGATCTATGCAAATATACAGTGGGGGTCTGAAACGGACTAATCTACTTTACATTATTCCTTATGGGAACAAATTCGTTCGGTAACGGCTCTCAAACAGCCTTCTGGAACGAATTATGGCCGAAACTCGGGGTTCCACTGTACAGTGGTCCCTGGGTTTTCGCCGAAAATTCGTTCCAGAATGCTGCTCAAGTGCCATTACCGAACAAATTTACTTCCTTAAGAAATAATGTCAAGTAGGTTAGTCTATTTCAGACCCCCAAAAACACACTTGCAACAGCACTTACGAAAATACACTTACATAAATGTTCGAGTTTGGAGATGCATGAAAACCGAGGGACCACTGTACTATGCACTTGGTATCTGCAGGCATGGAATATCTGGAAAAACAGATGGGACGTGCAACTTTGACCACCCCAGAAAATGCCGTGCCCATATGACAACAGATAAATGCAACCTCCCTTCCTGTAAGCTTTTCCACCCTGAAATGTGTCACTCTTCATTTCAGGAAAGAGTGCTATAACTTATATTGCCAGGCACACCACTTAAAGGGTACAAGAAGACACAGAACATCCAGACCATGGGAAAACCTGGGTAGCCACAGCCACTCCAGAGAGGTTTTTTAGTGCCAGGAAGGAAAAAAAAGCTGGCAGGAAATGACAGAAATTGTACACCAACTCCAATAATTTCTGGAGTGGAATCACAGTCGATGGCCTCCACTCCAAAACAGCAGATATTAGTGCCAGGAAAAAACGACCCCCCATCATACCACCAATCCGACGACATTCATCTTTGCAAATATACAGGGTCTAAAGCCAGCAATGAACAACAAAATACCTTTCATCCGTGGACTGCTTACAGAGTCAAATGCAGTGTTTGCGGTTTTCACAGAGACCCACATGAAGGATCACTTGGACAACGAAATATGGATCCCGGGTTACAATCTACGTATACAGATGTGACAGAGTGAACAGGCAAAAGGGGAAAAGGGGGTTGGCCTGTATATCACAGTCACTTATATGCTCAGAACTACTAAATGCCTCAAATAATGTAGTTGAAATTTTAGCAGTAAAGATCGAGAACCAAAACCTGGTCATTGTGGTTGTATACAAGCCTCCGGATGCAACATCCCAACAATTCCAGGAACAGTTTTGAAAATTGACCACTGTCTGGAAAATTTTCCAGCTCCTGCCCCCAACATCTTGCTCCTGGAGGATTTCAACCTAAGGCACCTAAAATGGAGGAATATAGCAAATAATGTTGTAGCAGAGATAACACCAGGAGGCAGCTCAGATGAAAACTTGCACACACATGAGTTTTTAAATCTCTGCACCAAATTCTCCTTAAACCAGCAAATAATAGAGCCTACAAGATTGGAGAATACGCTTGACCTCATCTTCACTAACAATGATGATCTGATATGAAATGTCATCATATCAAAAACAATATACGTACTCAGATCACAACATAATAGAGGTCCAGACATGTATGCGGGGAGCCCCAGACCAACAAAATATGATCGGTCACGAGGGAGCCATCACCAAATTCAACTTCAATAATAAAAACATAAGGTGGGACCAAGTAAACCAAGTCCTAAATGATATAAACTGGGAAGATAGACTAAGCAACACGGATCCTATCCTATATCTAGAGCAAATTAACTCTGTGGCACTTGAGGTATGCTCAAGGCATATTCTCTTAAGGAAAAGGAGAAGATGTAAACTAGAAAGAGAAAGGCGCTCCCTATACAGGCGAAGGCAAAGAATAACAGAGTGGCTACAAGAGGCCAATATATCTGCAATATGTAGGGAGACACTGGCTAGAGAAATAGCAAACATCGAACTAAAGCTAAAGGAATCTTACAGGAGTCAAGAAATGCGAGAAGAACTTATAGCCATAAATGAAATTGAAAGAAACCCAAAGTATTTCTTTTCTTATGCCAAATCAAAGTCTAGAACAGCATCCAGTATTGGGCCCCTACTTAAACGGGATGGATCCTACACAGATGACAGCAAGAAAATGAGCGAGCTACTCAAGTCCCAATATGACTAGGTTTTTAGCGAGCCACTAACCAGACTGAGAGTCTATGACCTAAATGAATTTTTTATGAGAGACAGAATTTGGTAGACACACACCTATCTGATATTATCCTAGAAAATGTACAGAGAACCTTCTCGGCATGCATAACTGCGATAAACCACCTCAATTACTGGGAACGCTTGAAGTTCCTAAACCTGTACTCCCTAGAACGAAGGAGGGAGAGATACATGATTATATACAGCTGGAAAATCCTAGAGGGACTAGTACCAAACTTGCACACGAAAATCACTCCCTACGAAAGCAAAAGACTTGGCAGACGGTGCAACATCCCCCCAATGAAAAGCAGGGGTGCCACTAGCACAATAAGAGACAACACAAAAGTGTCAGGGGCCCAAGACCGTTCAACTGCCTCCCAGCATACATCAGGGGGATTACCAATAGACCCCTGGGTGTCTTCAAGCAGGCACTGGACAGGCACCTAAAGTCAGTACCTGACCAGCCGGGCTGTGGTTTGTACGTTGGATCACGTGCAGCCAGCAGTAACAGTCTGGTTGATGAGGCCCTGATCCACCATAAGGCCTGGTCACAGACCGGGCTGCGGGGGCGTTGACCCCCGCAACTCTCTCCAGGTATGCATAACCTAAATACAGCCTCTCCTCACTTAGTGATGTACAGTGGACCCCCTGATTTCGTCATTAATTCATTCAAGAATGCTGTTTGAGTGCCGTTACCGAACAGATTTGTTCCCATAAGGACGAATGTAAATTAGATTAGTCCGTTTCAGACCCCCAAAAATACACTTACAAAAGCACTTACAAAAATACACACATAATTGTTCGAGTTGGGAGCTGTACGAAATTCGGGGGTCCACTGTACGTATACTTATTTACCGACAACTCTGACTTACGACGGGCTCTCTGGCCAGTATGCATACCTATATAATGTATATTAGAGCTGATTTCCTCTATTTTGTTAATTACAATATTCAGTACACTACTGTATAAACATTTAAAAGTACAGTGGACCCCCGCCTAACGAGCACCACGGAAATCGTACAATTATGTAAGTATAATATTGTAACTGCTTGTGGAAGTGTATTTTTGGGGGTCTGAAATAGACTAACCTACGTGACATTATTTCTTAAGGAAGTAAATTCGTTCGGTAATGGCACTTGAGCAGGCTTCTGGAATGAATTTTGCTTGTTAAGCGGGGGTCCACTGTACAGTGGTACCTCTACTTATGAGCAAAATTTGTTCCAGTCGGCTATTCAAGTGCCGATACTGAAGGAATTTTTTCCCATAAGAAATAATGAAAATTAGGTTAATCCATTTCAGACCCCCAAAAAACACTTACAAAAGCACCTACAAAAATACACTTACATAATTGTTCGAGTTTTGAGCTGCTCGTAAGTAGAGGTACCACTGTACTGTACTATACCAGAAATGTTATAAATGATGCAGAGGTGACAATAAAACAATATCAGAGATGGTTGACACAAACCCACTACCATTATAGTATGCTCCTCACTTAGCGACTTATTTGTTTACTGATGTGGTCTTAGGAACGGAACTCCATTGTTAAGTGAGGAGAGGCTGTATAAACTTACTTAACCTAGGATAAACCAACAAAATCAAATAGATCATTTATTTCCATTTTATAATAATAATAATAATCTTTATTTCTACAAGTACATGAGACAACCTATACAGACCTAGCTTTCATCAATGACAATACGTATATAGAAAGCCCCTGGTTATGCAGAACATTTCAGGCATTTAGGTTAATTTTGTCCCCAGGATGCAACCTACACCAGTTGACTAACACCCATTTATTTACTTCTAAGTGAACAGAGACAGCAGGTGTCTTAAGGAAATACACCCCAGTGTTTCTACCCGTACTGGGGATCAAACCATGGACCTCAACGTGTGAGCCGATTGCACTACCAACCTAGCTGCGGGACACCTTGACGGATTATAGTTTTATATCTTATCTGTTCTTCAATTTCTTAATACAGTTTTACATATTATATATCATTTCAAGAACCTAATTGCTATGTTAATGAAGGGATGAGAATGTTGAGGAATGGCAAGTTATCATTGGTCTCCTCCATAGTGTGGCCTAGATTTTATCAGTTCAGCTTCATTGAATCTTCTCTGCAGTTTCTTAATACGAAAGCATTTTTGAGTTATTATGAGGACATTGTCTGTGTATTGCACACATGTTACTAGGTATATAATATGCAGATAACCCGCACATAGGAGAAAGAAACTTATGACGACGTTTCATTCTGTCATAATTATATTTCTCCTATATGTGGGTTATTTGTGTATTGTTGAAGTCATGGTATTGGGTCTTTTTATTCTTTACTGGGTATAATGTTGGTGAAGCACTCAGTTAAGTGTTCCACGTATATATACAGTGGACCCTCGGTTTTCGTCGATAATTCTTTCCAGAATGCTGTTCGAGTGCCGTTACCGAACGAATTTGTTCCCATAAGGACGAATGTAAACTAGATTAGTTGTTTTAGACCCCCAAAAATTCACTTACAAAAGCACTTACAAAAATACACTTGCATAATTGTTCGAGTTGGGAGCTGTATGAAAACCAAGGGTCCACTGTATCTGCTTATTATATGTAATGGCAATGATAGGAAACTTATACCCATTTCATATGTTTGTCTGTACAGGTTGTTGTTGCAAGGGGAACAGGTAATTACAGCATCTCAACCATATTAGATTACAAATTTTTCATGGAACATTGCTTCCATTATGAAGCGGTTGCCTGACTTACATCATATTAGTGCAACCAAGAATATTGATGTCATCTGTTTGCAGGAATGTAGACTGAAAGAAGGAGTACCTCCACCAAAGTTGTCTGGATATGCAGCTTATAACTTAAGGTCAACCAACTGTTGTGTGATGTATGTCAGAAAGAACTTGCCACATTCACTCCTTACCCTGCAGAGTCGAGTAAACATGCAGTATCATGGTGTCAGAGTATACGCAGGCGATTTTTCCATAAACATTTTTAATCTATGCCCCAGCGAACCAGCTTCGACCTGATGCTTTACCAGATCGCATCAATAGTGAACCTACCCTCATACTTGGAGACTTTAATGCCAGGCATAAGAATATTGGTGGGTCTATAACAAACACCAATGGAACTAAACTAGTGAAATTTCTAAATGAGCATGATAATGTTCGAATTGTAGGCACTACTGAGCCCACTCACATATATGGTGGCATACTAGATCTGTGCCTTGGATTTAATACATCATATATGATGCATGACTCTGTCATAGTTGATGATCTTCTATCTGATCACTTCCCAAGACTCACAACTGTCAATCTTGATCATATCTCCAGCAACCAAGGAGCTAAATACAGAAGGAGAAAACTTATTCTCAACCCAGAACACAGAGATAACTTTATTAACCACTTGGATCAATGGTATAAGGATTACGAGCCCACTGGCACACAAAAATTCAATGATGATCTAGTTACCACTATTGAGACTGTACTCACAGATCAAGTGGGCAGGAAAAGAAAACATAAACCTTCCACTAGAAATGACAATAAAAACCAATGTAAATATTATAAATACCCACAGCTACGCAATCTAACACATGCAGCTAGGAGGATTGGTAAAGCATACCGTGAGTGTAGAACCCCAGACCTTCTCAGAACGTTCCAAGCTGCACTAATAAATGCAAGAAATAGAAAGCAAGAACTTATGCAACAGGAATGGGAACAATTCGTTAGTGGATTAAATAGGTCTACCCTTTAAGTCTGGCATGGAAAGGTATAAATAAAATAATCAGGAAAAAGACTGGCAATGTTGCTCATCCCTTAACACTTGAAAAAGCAAATGACCTCATAAATGACTGGTCCAAAATCTCCAGGCATGAAAACTTGCCATCTCATATTAGAAAAAACTTACAGAGTGCCTCTGAAGAAATGTTGAAACTGATTAATTTTTTGAGCCAAAATATTGATGAGAGTGATTGCCTCTTCACCGAGTATGAATTAGATAACGCATTAACTAAAGGTCGATCAACTGCTCCTGGAGAGGATGGTATAACCTATGATATTCTCAGAACTCTAAGGCACGTGCCTAATAATCCTTTGTTGGCACTGTATAATACCAGTTACATTGAGGGAGTTCTTCCTACTTCCTGGACCAATAGTCTCATTGTGCCTATCCCTAAGCCCCAACAGCCTGATACATTTAGACCGATCTCCTTAACTAGTTGTTTTTGTAAAATTTTTGAAAGAATGATACTTAATAGACTGTACTATAGAATTAGACACCAACTCTCTCCCCTCCCTCTGGGTTCATGAAAGGTAAAAGTGTGCAGAACTGTATTTCCACCTTTCTCACCGCACACACCTCTACTAGTTTTTCCACATTTCTTGATCTAAAATCTGCATTTGATATCGCGAACAGAACTGTTATACTACATGAACTAGCCAAAATGAATATTGGTGGTAGCCTACTCTGCTGGATAATAGGATGCCTGTCAAACAGAGTATCCTCTGTCCTCTACCAAGGCTTTAGAAGCGAGTCTAAAGAAATGTCCCTAGGTACACCGCAGGGAGGAGTTCTCAGTCCCATGCTATTTACTATTCTGATTAACCCTTTCAGGGTCCAAGGCCATTTTTGGAAGGGGTGCGCCAGTGTCCAAGAATTTAAAAAAAAAAAAAATTCTTATTTTTTCTTTTGAAATGATAGAGAATCTTTTTCTGAAGGTAATAAAACAAAAAGTACGAAATTTGATTGAAAATTGACGAAATTATGCTCTCCCGAATTTTGATGTGTCAGCGATATTTACGCATCGGCGATTTTGCCGACTTTGACTCCCATTTTAGGCCAATTACATTATTCCAGTCGACCAAATTCTTAGCTATTTCACTAGTATTACTTCTATTCTATCGATTGAGCACAAGAAATCGCCCAGTCAACTGTTTCAACTACAAAATAAAGTGATCAGAAATTGATAATTTAGCCAATTTAATTCAAAGTTCAAAATACAGTGGTACCTCGGTTAACGATATTTTTTCGTTCCAGAATGCTGTTCAAGTGCCATTACCAAACGAATTTATCCCCATAAGGAATAATGTAAAATAGACTGGTCCTTTTAGACCCCCAAAAATACACTTACAAAAGCATTTAAAAAAATAAACTTACATAAAAGGGCGAGTTTGGGGACCATCGTTAACCGAGGTACCACTGTATTCCAATTTCAAAATAGGGTGCAGAATAAACAATGCAGGCATTCCTGGCACTAAATTAACATTTCCTCTGTTCATTAGTTACGTTTTCAGTTTTTACAAATGAATTCCATTTTTATTTTTTATTCACATAATGAATTTTTATTCAAACCAAAAAATGGAAGATTTACTGTTATGCAATATTGTAATAATTGTACAAATAATATCACCATATTTGTGAACGTATATTAGACCCACCAGCTGGTGCGTATTAGACGTGTGAGGTCATTTGTTTACTCTTGAACATCAGCAAAAATTTAACATTTCCACTATTTTGAGCTCAGTTTCAAGCCATTTCCAGTACAGTGGACCCCCGAGTATCGTAATTAATCCGTTCCAGGAGCTAGTACTTAACACAAAGTTTGCGAAATTCGAACCATTATTTCCCATAAGAAATAATGTAAATACAATTAATCCGTTCCACAAAAAAATATTCACATATAAAATAATTAAAAACAATATATATATATATATATATATATATATATATATATACATTTACTTACCTTTATTGAAGAGTTGCAGGCATCTGGAAGATAGAGTAATGAGTAATGAAGGTCCTCTTGGGCATTTTCTTCCAAAACAGGCCTGTTTCATCACAATTAAACACTTGTTGGGGGAGGAATTCTTCAGCCTCTACGAAGGGAAATCCCCTCTCCCTGCATGCCTGCTACACTCCCTGCATGCCTGCTACACTCCCTGCATGCCTGCTACACTCCCTGCATGAATGCTACACTCCCTGCATGAATGCTACACTCCTTGCATGCCTGCTACACTCCCTGCATGAATGCTACACTCCCTGCATGCCTGCTACACTCCCTGCATGCCTGCTACACTCCCTGCATGAATGCTACACTCCCTGCATGCCTGCTACACTCCCTGCATGCCTGCTACACTCCCTGCATGCCTGCTACACTCCCTGCATGTCTGCTACACTCCCTGCATGCCTGCTACACTCCCTGCATGCCTGCTACACTCCCTGCATGAAAGCTACACTCCCTGCATGCCTGCTAAACTCCCTGCATCAATGCTAAACTCCCTGCATCAATGCTAAACTCCCTGCATCAATGCTAAACTCCCTGCATGCCTGCTACACTCCCTGCATGAGTGCTACACTCCCTGCATGCCTGCTACACTCCCTGTATGCCTGCTACACTCCCTGCATGCCTGCTACACTCCCTGCATGCCTGCTACACTCCCTGCATGCCTGCTACACTCCCTGCATGCCTGCTACACTCCCTGCATGCCTGCTACACTCCCTGCATGAAAGCTACACTCCCTGCATACCTGCTAAACTCCCTGCATCAATGCTAAACTCCCTGCATCAATGCTAAACTCCCTGCATCAATGCTAAACTCCCTGCATCAATGCTAAACTCCCTGCATGAATGCTAAACTCCCTGCATGAATGCTAAACTCCCTGCATGAATGCTACACTCCCTGCATGAATGCTACACTCCCTGCATGCCTGCTACCACTGGGGTGCCACTAGGAAGCTTCTTTGGACCCATGGTGACTTATTTCACAGTGACAATCACTAAACCACCAAAAAAGACACCAAATGTATTGTGAATGTTTGAAAGAGCGCGCTGGGTAATGTTCTCTTAATGGTAAACAACGCTTCACTGGCGGGCGTCCTGTGTCCTGCGCAGGCGCGGAGCAGGCGGACAGGTCTAATACGTTACGAAACACAAGCCATTTTACGATTCTCGAAATCGAAAAAAGCTTACGAAACACGATCTTTACGAAATAAGAACCTTACGAAACTCGGGGGTCCACTGTACTAAAACCAATCAAAATCATCTCTATATCTGTAATATATCTTCCATCTATCAAATGAGACCAAGAAATCGCAAATACAACTACATATACAAAGTACGTATACGAAAAAACACTGCAAAGTCGCTGTTTTAACCCTTTCAGGGTTTTTGACGTACTAGTATGGCTTATGCGCCAGGGTGTTTGACATACTAGTACGCATAAATTCTAGCGGCTTCAAATCGAGCGGGAAATCGCTGGTAGGCCTACATGTGAGAGAATGGGTCTGCGTGGTCAGTGTGCGCAGTAGGAAAAAAATCGGGGAGCCAGTGGTGCATTGTGGGAACACCATTTCAGTCCGCCTTGTCCACCATGAATCGCAGCAAGAAACACCTTACTCCTCAGCGAATTGGGACATTATTATTCCCCAGTGACAGTTCTAACAGTGATGGGGATGTCAGTGAAGGTGACTTTCAAGGTTTTGACGCGGTTGTGACTGAAAATAATGACGATAATACCGGTAATAGTGAAGAAAACCCAGACGACCCACAACCTTCCACCTCTGGTACTGTGCCGTCTTGTTCACGTTCAATTGTACCAGAACGTAAGAGGAAATTGTTATTTACTCATACCCAGGACTCAGATGTGAGCAATGGTGATGATAGTGATAGTGATTTTGAATTCCAAGCTCTTCAAAACAGTTCCAGTAGCGAGAGTGAAGTGGAATATTCACCAGTGAAGCGTCAGTATATATGACGGTATATGTGCTCTGGTAGTGTGCCATATGCTCTTCCAAGGGTTAGGAGTACATTTAGGAGTATATCCCGTGGGGGTACAACAGGCACAGATAGTGAAAACGAAGATGATAGTGCTGCAATTGGTATGAGAAATGTGCATGCATCTGGTGGTGGTAGTGGTGGTGCCAGGCGGGAGGCACCAGCAGGGGACCATGCTGCCACCCACGCCGCTGACTCAGCTCAGCTACAACAAAGGCCACCCTCACCCACCCACCCACCACACCAACCTGCACAACCACAACCACCTGTCAATATCCAGTACCCACCAGCAGACCGCCAATGGGATTGGCAGGGAGCTCAGAATTTTATTCCCAATCCCCATCAGTTTGATGAAAGCCAAAGTGGAATACGCCCATCTTGTCCACTTGGGAACAATGCCACTGAACTGGAATGCTTTGAATTATTCTTTGATGAACCCGTGATGGATATTATTGTCAGGGAAAGCAACAGATACTTCGATTACACCATGGCAAACACAATACTTTCACCAGGATCACGTCTACACCAGTGGAAAGAAACAACTGTGGCTGAGATGTATCTTTTCTTTGCCACAATAATGCTTATGCCACATGTTTATAAGCACAGTGTCAAATCATACTGGTCGACAGACCGCCTGATTTCAACCCCAGGTTTCAGTGATATTATACCAGTGAATCGATTTGTGCTTCTGTTACGTATGTTACATTTATCAGACAAAACCAGGCCTGACAGAAACGACAGGTTATATAAGATTAGGAATGTGTTTGTGTACCTGAAACAGAAATTCAATATGTATTTTTATCCCTTCAGGAAGCTTGTTATTGATGAGTCTTTGATTTTATTCAAAGGTAGACTGTCGTTCAAGCAGTATATACCAAGCAAGAGGAAACGCTTTGGTATAAAGTTGTTTGTGCTTTGTGATTGCTACAGTGGTCTTGTATTGGATATTATTGTGTACACTGGAGGTAATACATTGCAAGATACCAGGAAGTTATTGGGTATCTCTGGTGATGTGGTTAGAACAATGATGGAACCATATCTGTGGCTGAGATGTATCTTTTCTTTGCCACAATAATGCTTATGCCACATGTTTATAAGCACAGTGTCAAATCATACTGGTCGACAGACCACCTGATTTCAACCCCAGGTTTCAGTGATATTATACCAGTGAATCGATTTGTGCTTCTGTTACGTATGTTACATTTATCAGACAAAACCAGGCCTGACAGAAACGACAGGTTATATAAGATTAGGAATGTGTTTGTGTACCTGAAACAGAAATTCAATATGTATTTTTATCCCTTCAGGAAGCTTGTTATTGATGAGTCTTTGATTTTATTCAAAGGTAGACTGTCGTTCAAGCAGTATATACCAAGCAAGAGGAAACGCTTTGGTATAAAGTTGTTTGTGCTTTGTGATTGCTACAGTGGTCTTGTATTGGATATTATTGTGTACACTGGAGGTAATACATTGCAAAATACCAGGAAGTTATTGGGTATCTCTGGTGATGTGGTTAGAACAATGATGGAACCATATCTTGGTAAGGGGCATATATTATATACTGATAACTGGTACACAAGCCCTTTACTCAGTGATTTTTTGCGAGTGAACATGACAGATGTGTGTGGTACAGTGCGTGCAAATCGTAAGCATATGCCTAGGTTTGATGCAGGCACTCGTAGAGGTGAGGTGCAGGCATTTTCTGCCAATGACATCATGGCATTTCGGTGGCAAGACAAACGAGATGTCACACTGTTGTCATCAGTTCACCCTAATGAAATGGCAGACACTGGCAGGGTGAATAGAGAGACCGATGAACCCATTCTAAAACCTGCAGCTGTGATGGACTACACTCTCAATATGCATTCAGTGGACAAATGTGACATGCAGATTGGGTTTGCTGATTGCGTTCGTAAGAGTTATAAGTGGTACATAAAACTCTTTTTCCATATTCTGGACATTTCAATGCTCAATGCTTATAATATGTATAAGCTGAAGACCAGAAACAAACCACCATATGGTGAATTTTGTTTGTCTGTGGTCAGACAAATAATATTCAAGTACCAAGTAATAGCACCTGCAATAGAACACCGCCCACGAAATTATGAACAAATACCCTCTCGTCTGAGGCCTGGTGATCACTACCTAATGAAACTGCCTGCTACTGCTTGCAAGACAAAGGCTCAGAAGAGGTGCCATGTCTGTGCACATACAAAAAAACGTCCTCAAGAACGCAGAGACACTCGTTTTATGTGTGAGAAGTGTAAAGTACCATTGTGCATGACACCATGTTTCAAAGAGTTCCACAAGCTCCACCACTTCTAGGAACATGTCCAGTGACTGTATATATGTATATATATGATAGAAAAATAGTAATAAACAATCTTTGACATTGTTACTTTTTGTAAACATGTTTTGTAAACAATGTAATGAAAACAAAGTTTGTGTAGTTATTGTGAGGTAAATAACGAGTGAATATTTGAAAAACAGCACTTATATTGGTCTCACAGACCATAAAAGTTATTTGAAAAATAAAAATAAAAAAATAAAAAAAAACAACTAAAAAAAATAAAAGAAAAAATTACTGGCCGACCGGCAGTCACCGATGTTGCCATACATGGCTCATTTTCTCTCAACTTCAATCATCTATATCTCGGTAAGTATTGATCGCAGACATGTTTTTTTTAGCCTATTAGATTTAAAAAAAAAAACTATTATTTCATAATAATTTTTTTTTTTTTAAATTTCTCGACCCTGAGAGAGAGTTAAGAATTGAGGCCTCGACCCTGAAAGGGTTAATTGAAAATTGCGGTTTCAGTTTTTTTTCTCTCATTATGCACTGTGTGCTGCAGGATTTGTTTTATGTGGTGCACACTTACCACATAGATGTATTCTCTCATATCTAGGCCCAAATTGACCGCTCAACGCTTATCTGAGTGAGCTGAGCTCATGACGTAGAACTACGGTTTGGACCCTGAACTCAAAGCCGTAGAACTATGGCACGGACCCTGAAAGGGTTAATGCTCTCCTAAATTCTCTACCTACCTCACCTAAACATATAGCTATAAGCTATGCTGATGACATCATGATCCATACAACAGGGCATAAAAAGATGAGTACCGTTCTTAATGAAGTTCAAGCAATTTGTAATCGACTAGGCCTCGTAATATCTTCCTCTAAAACAAAGATATTAACAAGCTAACGACATCCCCCACCCATCTATTTGCAAGGTGAAAACATTAGCTACGTTAAAACTTACAGATATCTTGGTGTAGATGTACCCTTTAACAAATCCACTATACCACGACTAAATAAAAAATGCAAAGATAGACTAAATACTCTTAAAGCTGTTGCTGGCTACAACCCCAACTATGGTGCTAATGTGAGAATCGTGAGAATGATGTACATAGCCTATATTAGGTCCTTAATTGATTATGCTGCTCCCATGTTGATATTAGCTAGAGAAAGTTCTCTCCGACCCTTGGAGTTAATGCAAAATGAAGCTCTCAGAATTATTCTTGGCTGTCCCAAATCTACAAAGGTTCTTAATATGAGGAAGGAGCTTGGTATTACTAGTATCAGTGATAGGATTGTTGAGATTAACACTGTACTTGGTGTTAGAATGTTAAGAAATGAACCAGACACTGTCACAATGAATCTTACTAAATGTGTAGAAGTAAATACTCACAGATCTAAATGCAATTACATTAAGTTTTACAACCTGCATGAATTGTATCACTGTAGGCAACAAGAGCATTTCACCCCTCCATGGAAGATGTGTTCATTTAATATCACATACCTGCAAGCCCCTCCCAAGAAGCTCATTGCTAGTAATCCCTTCCTTAAATCACTTGTTAAAGCAACTGCTCAAGAAGAAATTTCTCGCCTAGCTGGTAGTAATAAGTTATCGCAAGTTATATACACTGATGGATCTAAACAGGAGTCTTCTGGCAGGGCTGCATCTGCTCTTGTTTCCACCTCCCTAGTTAAGAACAATAATAAATCTGTTGAACTAGGCATAAGAATTAACAACTGAGCATCTACACTGCAAACTGAATTGTTTGCAATCCTAATGGCACTAAAGCTAACTTATGACACTGAGCTTGACTCTATCATCATTACTGATTCTATGTCATCACTGAAGGCTCTTGACTCATATAATGACTAACAGCATGCTCATTGGAGAAGCCAGGTATAGATACTAAAAAATCCGGGACAAAGGAATTAATGTACAATTGCTATGGATTCCATCACACATTGGATTACTCCTTCATGATAAAGTTGATATGTTATCCAAGAAGAGTACCCAGAAGGAGAATGTAGAATATAACTTTGGCATATCTGTGTCTACCATTAGGAATAATATTAGGAGAGAAATAAATAATGAAAATGATTGCTATAGGAATGCAGTTAGAAGCCTGAGTAGATCTATAACCCACTATGATAACATGAACATACACACACAACCCGCACATATAAAAAGAGAGGAGCTTACAACGACATTTCGGTCCGACTTGGACCGAACATCGTCGTAAGCTCCTCTCTTTTTATATGTGCGGGTTGTGTGTGTATTGTTCCAGTCATGGTATTGTGCCTTTTTTGTTATTTATAACATGAACATAAATAAGTATGTTTATGGAGCAACTTGCAATGTGAACAGACTGACTGATGTTGTAGTGGCCAGGCTTAGGCTTGGCTACAAGTACTTCTGGCAGTTTGGGAGACACACACATGATGATCAAACTAAATGCAAATTATGTGATAAGGCATATGGTCACTGTCTTGAACACTATGTGCTTAATTATTAATGAAAATAAGATACCAGTTATACTAAGCAAATTTCCTAAATTTGCTTGTAACAGATAAGTGAACTGTAGATATAAATCCAAATGTACAATTGTTAACCCTTTTGGGGCCTAGTTCCTAGGCCTTTTGTGTATCCATATGCTCTTGCGCTACCGTCCACAGGATGGATATGGGGTGCACAATAAACTAGCCACTTTGGTGGCAAAATCTAAATCTAAATCTAACCATATTGGCCCACATGATTAATGATCATATTTCACCATACCCACATTGCAGGTGATTTCATGTGTAAATTCAAGGATTATGTGGATTAAATTAAGGGTCAGATGCGAAAAGTGGGTCATAATAAGCATGTATGCACCTGGAGAAGAGAGGAGTGTAGAGGAGAGAGAGAGATTTTGGGAGATGTTAAGCGAATGTATAGGAACTTTTGAACCAAGTGAGAGAGTAATTGTGGTAGGGGACCTAAATGCTAAAGTAGGAGAAACATGTAGAGAGGGTGTGGTAGGTAAGTTTGGGGTGCCAGGTGTAAATGATAATGGGAGCCCTTTGATTGAACTTTGTATAGAAAGGGGTTTAGTTATAGGTAATACATATTTTAAGAAAAAGAGGATAAATAAGTATACAAGATATGATGTAGGGCGTAATGACAGTAGTTTGTTGGACTATGTATTGGTAGATAAAAGACTGTTGAGTAGACTTCAGGATGTACATGTTTATAGAGGGGCCACAGATATATCAGATCACTTTTTAGTTATAGCTACAGTGGGAGTAAAAGGTAGATGGGATACAAGGAAAATAGAAGCAGTAAGTAAGAGAGAGGTGAAGGTTTATAAACTAAAAGAGGAGGCAGTTAGGGTAAGATATAAACAACTATTGAAGGATAGATGGGCTAGTGAGACTGTAGGCAATGGGGTCGAAGATGTATGGGGTAGATTTAAAAATGTAGTGTTAGAGTGTTCAGCAGAAGTTTGTGGTTACAGGCGAGTGGGTGCGGGAGGGAAGAAGAGCGATTGGTGGAATGATGATGTAAAGAGAGTAGTAAGGGAGAAAAGTTAGCATATGAGAGGTTTTTACAAAGTAGAAGTGATGCAAGGAGGGAAGAGTATATGGAGAGAAAAGAGAGGTTAAGAGAGTGGTGAAGCAATGTAAAAAGAGAGCAAATGAGAGAGTGGGTGAGATGTTATCAACAAATTTTGTTGAAAATAAGAAAAAGTTTTGGAGTGAGATTAATAAGTTGAAGAAGCCTAGGGAACAAATGGATTTGACAGTTAAAAATAGGAGAGGAGAGTTATTAAATGGAGAGTTAGAGGTATCGGGAAGATGGAGGAATATTTTGAGGAGTTGTTAAATAATGATGAAGACAGGGAAGCTGTGATTTCGTGTATAGGGCAAGGAGGAATAACATCTTGTAGGAGTGTGGAAGAGCCAGTTGTGAGTGTGGGGAAGTTCGTGAGGCAGTGGGTAGAATGAAAGGGGTAAGGCAGCTGGGATTGATGGGATAAAGATAGAAATGTTAAAAGCAGGTGGGGATATAGTTTTGGAGTGGTTGGTGCTATTATTTAATAAATGTATGGAAGAGGGTAAGGTACCTAGGAATTGGCAGAGAGCGTGTATTGTTCCTTTGTATAAAGGCAAAGGGGACAAAAAGAGTGCAAAATTATAGGGAATAAGTCTGTTGAGTGTACCTGGTAAAGTGTATGGTAGAGTTATTATTGAAAGAATTAAGAGTAAGACAGAAAGCAGGATAGCAGATGAACAAGGGGCTTTAGGAAAGGTAGGGGGTGTGTAGACCAAGTGTTTACAGTGAAACATATAGGTGAACAGTATTTGGATAAGGGTAAAGAGGTTTTTGTGGCATTTATGGATTTGGAAAAGGCGTATGATAGGGTGGATAGGGGGGCAATGTGGCAGATGTTGCAGGTGTATGGAATAGGAGGTAGGTTACTGAAAGCAGTGAAGAGTTTTTATGAGGATAGTGAGGCTCAAGTTAGAGTGTGTAGGAGGGAAGGGGACTATTTCCCAGTAAAAGTGGGCCTTAGACAAGGATGTGTGATGTCACCGTGGTTGTTCAATATACAGTGGTACCCCGACTTACGATGGTCCCCAAACACACCCTTTTATGTAAGTTGATTTTTTTAAATGCTTTTGTAAGTGTAATTTTGGGGGTTTAAAAGGACTAGTCTATTTTACATCATTTCTTATGGAGATAAATTCGTTTGGTAATGGCACTTGAACAGCATTCTGGAATGAAAAAATATCGTAAGTCGGGGTACCACTGTATTTATAGATGGGGTTGTAAGAGAAGTGAATGCCAGGGTCTTGGCAAGAGGTGTGGGGTTAAAAGATAAAGAATTAAATACAAAGTGGGAGTTGTCACAGTTGCTTTTTGCTGATGACACTGTGCTTTTGGGAGATTCTGAAGAGAAGTTGCAGAGGTTGGTGGATGAATTTGGTAGGGTGTGTAAAAGAAGAAAATTGAAAGTGAATATAGGAAAGAGTAAGGTGAGGAGGATAACAAAAAGATTAGGTGACGAAAGATTGGATATCAGATTGGAGGGAGAGAGTATGGAGGAGGTGAATGTATTCAGATATTTGGGAGTGGACATGTCAGCAGATGGGTCTATGAAGGATGAGGTGAATCATAGAATTGATGAGGGAAAAAGGGTGAGTGGAGCACTTCGGAGTCTGTGGAGACAAAGAACTTTGTCCATGGAAGTAAAGAAGGCAATGTATGAGAGTATAGTTATACCAACACTCTTATATGGGTGTGAAGCATGGGTGATGAATGTTGCAACGAGGAGAAGGCTGGAGGCAGTGGAGATGTCATGTCTGAGGTCAATGTGTGGTGTGAATATAATGCAGAGAATTCGGAGTTTGGAAATTAGGAGGAGGTGCGGGATTACCAAAACTATTATCCAGAGAGCTGAGGAGGGGTTGTTGAGGTGGTTCGGACATGTAGAGAGAATTGAATGAGACAGAGTGACTTCGAGAGTGTATAAATCTGTAGTGGAGGGAAGGCGGGGTAGGGGTCGGCCTAGGAAAGGTTGGAGGGAGGGGTAAAGGAAGTTTTGTGTGCGAGGGCTTGGACTTCCAGCAAGCATGTGTGAGCGTATTTGATAGGAGTGAATGGAGGCATATGGTTTTTAATACTTGACGTGCTGTTGGAGTGTGAGCAAAGTAACATTTATGAAGGGATTCAGGGAAACCGGCAGGCCGGACTTGAGTCCTGGAGATGGGAAGTACAGTGTCTGCACTCTGAAGGATGGGTGTTAATGTTGCAGTTTTATAACTGTAGTGTAAAGCACCCCTCTGGCAAGACAGTGATGGAGTGAATGATGATGAAAGTTTTTCTTTTTCGGGCCACCCTGCCTTGGTGGGAATCGGCCGATGTGTTAATAATAATAAAAAATAATAAGGCTTAACTTGACCTGTCAGTTGCTCACACCTGACTTGAACATTCTTACCTCACAGGTGCCTCGGTTTATATATATACGTATAGTATATACAGTATACAATACTGGATTTCTGGTACCCTGTGTATCTTTGGATTGACGAAGGCTCCAGGACTGAGACTTTTCCACTAAAATGTTAAAAGTATTTGGTCTCATTTCCAGCTACTTAACTTCTCATTATCATATGCATAATTTTCGTTGATAATTCTTTCCAGAATGCTGTTCGAGTGCCGTTACTGAACAAATTTGTTCCCATAAGGATGAATGTAAATTAGATTAGTCGTTTCAGACCCCAAAAAATACACTTACAAAAGCACTTACAAAATACATACACTTACATAATTGTTCGAGTTGGGAGCTGTATGAAAACCAAGGGTCCACTGTACCAATATCTGATGCTCAAGTTTCATAATCTAGTTTTTAGTCATTGCATGCAAAGCTTAAATAGTTCCACATGTATTATATTAAAATATCTATTTTTTCAGATGCACAATGAATTCCATAAGAACCAAACTGTTCAATTCACTAATTAGTGCCAGACCATTGCTTTGGTGTACACCAAATGTTAGAAAAAGAAATTTAACGATTACTTGGCATTCTTTGGCATTGAATACTGATGGATCCTTTCGAAGCAATGTTTGGAAGGAAAATAACTTGCCTATTCAGAATATTTATGTAACTTCGTGTAGATACTATAGCAAAAATATAAGTCATGGATCATTGATAACTTCAGAGACCAGCAATGCAAGTGAGCTTACAATGAAAGAAAATGTATTTGATTCTGTGGCATTGTTGGAGGAAGAATGCAGTTTTCCTGTAAATGAAAAAGAAGAAGATTGGTCATCAGAAATGAAGTGGATAAAAAGTCAAGAAAGCAAAGATGTTCTTTCTCCTCCAAAGGATCTCTCGGAAGTTGACAGTTTATCACCCGAGCTGAGGCCTACATTCAACTTAGCTGCATATGCAAACAGGTAGGATAGGGTAGTTGTGTTTTATATTTTTGCAATGTTAGCATTAATTATGAAGGATTTTTTGCAGGATTTAACTATTTTATTGCAGATTGCAAATGTCCCCGAGCAGTAAAGCCTGGGTAACAGCTCAAAAAATGGTGATAAAGATGGTGATTTGCCTATCTCTGATTTCCTAATTGTGACCAGTACAAATTTTAACTTAACACAGTACTTGAGAACTAATTGAAGTTCTGAGGCAAGTTCTTGAGCTGAATAGGATGCAGGTAGGTAGTTCAAGCAGCATGCCTCAAAAAGTCAAGTGTGATTTGCCTAAGCAAGTATACAGGGCAAGATAATTATTTTCAGCGTTATATCCTGACCTCCTATTGAATAATACCCAGTAGAAGAAAATTAGCCTTCATATTATTTTGGCACGTGTAAAATTTGTCATCTGAAAGGAAAACATGTGCTCTGAACCATGGTGTGTGTGTGTGTGTGTGTCTGTCTTTGTGGGAAATTAATATTAAAAAAAATATAGAGGTTAGTTGACTTAGTAAAGTACAGTGGTACCTCGGTTAACGATGGTCCCCAAACTCGCCCTTTTATGTAAGTTTATTTTTTTAAATGCTTTTGTAAGTGTATTTTTGGGGGTCTAAAAGGACTAGTCTATTTTACATTATTCCTTATAGGGACAAATTCGTTTGGTAATGGCACTTGAACAGCATTCTGGAACGAAAAAATATTGTTAACCGAGGTACCACTGTACAGTGGTACCGTTGATATTTCATTCAGAATGTTTAAATAACAAACAATTATCTCCTAGAGAAATGTTGTAAATAGACTAGTCTGACCCAATTCAAGCTTAAATAAACTATAAGTGATTTGGACCATACGTACCACTATGTATAGATACAGGCACCTCTGTTATAAAGCTATTCTATATTTTTTTAACACATTGGCTGTCTCTCACTGAGTCAGGGTGACCCCAAAAAATGAAGGAAACACTTTCACCATCATTTAACACTTTCACCATCATTCACACATAATCACTGTCTTTGTAGAGGTGCTCAGATACGACAGTTTAGATGTCACTCCAAACAGCCAATATCCCAAACCCCTCCTCTAAAGTGCAGACATTGTACTTTTCACCTCCAGGACTCAAGTCCCTGAATCCCTTCACAAAATATTACCATGCTCACACAGTGGTCTAAGGTGATTTAATGTTGTTGATCCCCATGCACAGATTCCATAGGTGAGATAAGGGTAGATTAGTGAATGATATAGTGCAAGGAGAGCTGATTGAGGCACATAGTAGCATATCTTTGATAATATGCCTACTGTCTTTGAGATTTTCTTGGAAATTTGTTGTATGTGTGTTTGGAATTTAAGGCTACTGTCAAGGTGGATTCCTAGGAATTTCCCTCTGTGAGTCTTGTGATGGGTGAACCATTGAGCGTTATGTTAAGTGGAACATTTATGGCTTTGTTTCCAAACTGTATGAAGTAGGTCTTGTCAGTATTGAGAGTAAGCTTGTTAGTCGTCATCCATGTTGATATTTTCTGTAATTCGGCATTTAACAGTGTTGGCGAGTATGACTGGATTTGGGTGAGAGAAGACATATGTTGTGTCATCTGCAAATAATATGGGTTTGAGTAGTTGTGATGCATTTGGTAGGTCATTTATATAAATGAGGAATAGGAGTGGCCTCAGGACACTTCCTTGGGGGACTCCGACTGTAATTTGTTGTGTGGAAGAGTTCGCTCCATTTGTGTACACATATTGGCTTCTGTTACTAAGGTATGACTTTAGGTAGTTGAGTGGGTGTCCCCTTATACCATAGTGTGCTAATTTTGTGAGCAGTAAATCATGGTTGACTGTATCAAAAGCTTTGCGTAGATCAATGAAGATTCCCAGTGGGACTTCTTTCTTCTCAAGTGCGGTGTATATTAACTCTAGCATGTGTATAATAGCATCGTTTGTGCTCTTGTTGGTCCTGAATCCAAATTGACGGGTTGAGTACATTGTGTGAGACGAGATAGGAATAGATCTGTCTATGAATTAATTTTTCGAAGATTTTCGAAAGCAGTGGTAAATTAGAAATTGGTCTGTAATTATTCAACTCTGTTTGATCACCTCCTTTGTGGATCGGGGTGACCCTAGCTATTTTGAGGATTGATGGGAAGATAGAGACTTCAATGGATTTGTTGAATAGTGTTGCTATAATTGGTGACAGTACCTGTGAAGCTTTTTTGTACATAAAAGGAGGTAAGCTGTTAATGTCTCCTGCCTTGTATTTAAGGGTGTGGATTATGAGCGAGACTTCAATTGGGTTGGTAGGAGCTAGGAATAGTGTATTAGGGTAGGTGTTGGTGAGGTAGTCTGTTGGACGGGTGTTCGAGCTTGGGATTTTACTCGCTTGATTCTTTCCTATGGTGGAGTTGAAAACATTAAGTCTGTTTGCTGTTTCAGTTGGTGATAGTAGGGGTTCATCTGTTTTTGATAATTTGATGTTATTGTTCTTGGATATCTTTTTATTTCCTAGAATTGCAGATAGGGTTTTCCAGGTCTTTTTCATATCACCTTTTATGGTCTGGAGTCTGTTCTCATAATACAATTTTATGGACCTTCTTATCAGGCTGGTAAGGATTGATGAGTAGTGTTTGGATTGTTCTCTGGTTATTAGACCCCTTCTGTATTGTTTTTCATATTGGTGGCTTTTGTTAATGGATTTAAGGATGCTGGGTGTTAGCCAGGGATTGTTAAGTCTCTTAACTGTGATCTGTTTAGTTTATTTAGGGCAATGTTTGTTATAGAGGTGGTGGGTTTTTTAAGGAAATTCTTGATGCATTCATTAGTATCTGAATATGTTTCTAATTCATTATGCCAGTCAATGTTAATCATAGCTGTTATAAAGTTAATAACAGCTGACTCATTATGTAGTCTGAAGGTAACTTTTGTACTATCTTGGGGCAATTTACCTAGGTTGGTTATGAGAAAGGTAGGGTAGTGGTCTGTGGTGTTGTCTGTGATTATGCCTGATTTTAGAGGGGATATAGTGTTAGTCCAGATGTGGTCTAATAATGAGGTACTAGTCTCAGAGATTCTTGTAGGTTTTGATATTGTTGGTAATAACAAGCAGTTGCTCATAGTGTTTGTGAATTCGGTTACCTGTGGGTCCTGGTCATGTAGGAGATTTATGTTGAAATTTCCTGTGAGCAGCAAATGGTCTTTGTTCATGTGTGCATCAGTTATCAGGTTTCCTAGTTTTTCACTAAAGTGGTGGATGTTTGACTGTGGTAATCTGTAGATGTTTATCACTGTGAGGGGTTTTTGCAGGTCTTTTGATTTAAATTTAGCTATAATATATTCTCCATGCTCATCCCTTGTGCAAGAGTTATTGATACATTCAAGTTGATCTGAGTAATATATAGCTATTCCACCCCCTCGCTGATCTGTCCTATAGTTGTGAATGGCTGTGTAACCTGGGATGGCATAGACACCTGTAGTATCAGGCTTTAGCCAGGTCTCGGTGAGTGTGATGATTGACATATTGGTCTGTAGGGAATGGAGTAGTGCTGTGAGGTCAGCATAATGTTTGCTCAAAGATCTAACATTGTAATTGAAGATAGTTATGTTATTGTTGGCTCTCAGTAATGTCTTTGCTTGATCTGCTGTGTAATAGTTACAGTTGCTGTTGGAATCATGTAAGTCATTTAATAATAGGTTGATGTCAGGATCAATGCCTGTAATCATAAGATTTAGTGTGATTCTATAACTAGACTTGAGAACAATGGATTATGCTAAACTTAATAATATGGTACTAGATTAAATTCTTACTAACTATTGGATTATTACAATTTTGAACAATTGTTCACAGAGATATAGGATATTTGAACAATGTTGATGATTTACTAATTGAACTGGCTAAAGAATGGTTGGAATAATTTCTATGACTAGTATTAAATTGTTATGGACAATTATTTGGATTCAATATTGCACTGGTTGAAACTTTTAGAGTTTATAAAAGGCAATAAGAGGTAAATGAATGCAAAGTACTATTGGACTAATAGTAAAAATGGTTATTGATCAAATTTTAGGCAAATAAAGTGATTACTAATACTATATAGAGTTAAGGTTTGAAAATGGCTAATGGTAAATATGTACAGTGGACCCCCGAGTTTCGTAAAAACTTCACTCCTGAAGTCTGCTCAAGTGCCATTACCGAACGAATTTACTCCCTTAACCCTTTGGGGGTCGGTGCCGTACTAGTACGTTTTACGAGCAGGGGTTGGTGCCGTACTAGTACGCCCAAATTCTAGCGGCCTCAATTTAAGCAGAAAACGTCTGGTAGGCATACATATGAAAGAATGGGTCTGTGTGGTCAGTGTGCGCAGTATAAAAAAATCCTGCAGTACACACTGCATAATGAGTGAAAAAAACTCTGACCGTTTTTTCGATAAAACAGCGACTTTGCAGTCGATTTTCGTATAGTTTTTATTGATGTATTCTCGTTTTCTTGGTCTCATTTGATAGAATGGAAAATATATTACAGAAATAGAGATGATTTTGATTGGTATGACAATGACAAGTACCTTGAAATTGAGCTCAAAGTAGTGAAAATGTTTGATTTTTGACGATGTTCAAGAGTAAACAAATCACACCATGCCTCCAATACACATACACTGGCGAGTCTTATATTCATGCACAAGTGCTCTGATATTATTTATACCATTTTTACAATGATGCAGTTATATACATAACAGTAAATCTTCTATTTTTGTGAGAATAAAAATTCAAAATGAAAAGCAAAAGTAAAGGAACAGGGGCCTGGAGACGTGACTAATGAACAGAGAACATGTTATTTTAGTGCCAGGAATGTCTGCCTTGTTTACTCTGGACCCTATTTTGAAATTGGCATCGTTTGAAATTTGTGTGAAATTGGAAAATTTCCATTTTCTGACCACTATTTTGGGTAGATGAAATTGGTAAATAGGCGGTTTCATGTACGCAATCGATAGACGAAATGGAGATCTAGTGAAATAGCTATAATTTTAGGAGACTGACACATTGGAATTTGTCGAAAATAGGGCTCAAAGTGGGCAAAATCGTCGATGCGTAAGTGTCATGGCTGCCGCTAACTTCGCGAAAGCATAATTCTGTTAGTTTTCGATCAAATTTCATAATTTTGGTGGCGTTATGATCGGAAAAAGATTCTCTATCATTTCGTAAGAAAAATTAATTTTTTTCCAAAAATTTCGACCCCAGGAACACTTTCCTGAGAAGGCCTGTCGACCCCCAAAGGGTTAAGGAAAAATTTCACGTAGGTTAGTCTATTTCAGACCCCCAAAAATACACTTCCACAAGAACTTACAAAATTATACTTACATAATTGCACGATTTCCGGGGTATTCGTCAACCGAGGGTCCACTGTATTTAAAAAATATAAACAAATAATTGCAATTATTTGGTAGTTGCTTCTATTACTAGAAATATAAAGTAAGTCACATATACAATGAGGTAATTGTTTTAATAAAAG
>WNWK01008791.1:30835-81801 GCA_009830355.1 Cherax destructor
TTGACTGACTGACTGAATGACTTGACTGACTGACTGAATGACTTGACTGACTGACTGAATGACTTGACTGACTGACTGAATGACTTGACTGACTGACTGAATGACTTGACTGACTGAGCTTGACTGACTGACTGAATGACTTGACTGACTGACTGAATGACTTGACTGACTGACTGAATGACTTGACTGACTGACTGAATGACTTGACTGACTGACTGAATGACTTGACTGACTGACTGAATGACTTGACTGACTGACGAATGACTTGACTGACTGAATGACTTGACTGACTGACTGAATGACTTGACTGACTGACTGAATGACTTGACTGACTGACTGAATGACTTGACTGACTGACTGAATGACTTGACTGACTGACTGAATGACTTGACTGACTGATACTTGACTGACTGAATGACTTGACTGACTGACTGATGACTGACTGATGACTGACTGACTGACTGAATGACTTGACTGACTGACTGAATGACTTGACTGACTGACTGAATGACTTGACTGACTGACTGAATGACTTGACTGACTGACTGATGACTTGACTGACTGACTGAATGACTTGACTGACTGACTGAATGACTGACTGACTGACTGAATGACTTGACTGACTGACTGAATGACTTGACTGACTGACTGAATGACTTGACTGACTGACTGAATGACTTGAGCTGACTGAATGACTTGACTGAACGAATGACTTGACTGACCTGACTGAATGACTTGACTGACGCTGACTGAATGACTGACTGACTGACTGAATGACTTGACTGACTGACTGAATGACTTGACTGACTGACTGAATGACTTGACTGACTGACTGAATGACTTGACTGACTGACTGAATGACTTGACTGACTGACTGAATGACTTGACTGACTGACTGAATGACTTGACTGACTGACTGAATGACTTGACTGACTGACTGAATGACTTGACTGACTGACTGAATGACTTGACTGACTGACTGAATGACTTGACTGACTGACTGAATGACTTGACTGACTGACTGAATGACTTGACTGACTGACTGAATGACTTGACTGACTGAATGACTTGACTGACTTACTGATGAACAAGGGGGCTTTAGGAAAGGTAGGGGGTGTGTAGACCAAGTGTTTACAGTGAAACATATAGGTGAACAGTATTTGGATAAGGGTAAAGAAGTTTTTGTTGCATTTATGGATTTGGAAAAGGCATATGATATGGTGGATAGGGGGGCATTGTGGCAGGTGTATGGAATAGGAGGTAGGTTACTGGAAGCAGTGAATAGTTTTTATGAGGATAGTGAGGCTCAGGTTAGAGTGTGTAGGAGGGAGGGGGACTATTTCCCAGTAAAAGTGGGCCTTAGTCAAGGATGTGTGATGTCACCATGGTTGTTCAATATATTCATAGATGGGGTTGTAAGAGAAGTGAACGCGAGGGTCTTGGCAAGAGGTGTGGGGTTAAAAGATAAAGAATCAAATACAAAGTGGGAGTTGTCACAGTTGCTTTTTGCTGATGACACTGTGCTTTTGGGAGATTCTGAAGAGAAATTGCAGAGGTTGGTGGATGAATTTGGTAGGGTATGTCAAAGAAGAAAATTGAAAGTGAATATAGGAAAGAGTAAGGTGATGAGGATAACAAAAAGATTAGGTGACGAAAGATTGGATATCAGATTGGAGGGAGAGAGTATGAAGGAGGTGAATGTATTCAGATATTTGGGAGTGGACATGTCAGCAGATGGGTCTATGAAGGATGAGGTGAATCATAGAATTGATGTGGGGAAAAAGGTGAGTTGTGCACTTCGGAGTCTGTGGAGACAAAGAACTTTGTCCATGGAAGTAAAGAGGGGAATGTATGAGAGTACAGTGGACCCTCGGGTTTCGTTCACCTCCAAACTCGAACAATTATGT
Organism: Cherax destructor; assembly: GCA_009830355.1. NCBI lineage: Eukaryota > Metazoa > Arthropoda > Malacostraca > Decapoda > Parastacidae > Cherax > Cherax destructor. The sequence goes on from WNWK01008791.1 coordinate 32,743, forward strand.
AAGTATATTTTCGTAAGTGCTTTTGTAAGTTTATTTTTGGGGGTCTGAAATGACTAATCAAATTTACATTTGTCCTTATGGGAACAAATTCGTTCAGTAATGGCACTCAAACAGCATTCTGGAAAGAATTTTCAACAAAAACTGAGGGTCCACTGTATAGTTATACCAACACTCTTATATGGGTGTGAAGCATGGGTGATGAATGCTGCAACGAGGAGAAGGCTGGAGGCAGTGGAGATGCCATGTCTGAGGTCAATGTGTAGTGTGAATATAATGCAGAGATTTCGGAGTTTTGAAATTAGGAGGTGTGGGATTACCAAAACTATTATCCAGAGAGTTGAGGGGGGGTTGTTGAGGTGGTTCGGACATGTAGAGAGAATGGAACGAGACAGAATGACTTCGAGAGTGTATAAATCTGTAGTGGAGGGAAGGCGGGGTATGGGTCGTCCTAGGAAAGGATGGAGGGAGGGGGTAAAGGAGGTTTCGTGTGCGAGGGGCTTGGACTTCCAGCAAGCATGTGTGAGCGTATTTGATAGGAGTGAATGGAGACAAATGGTTTTTAATACTTGACGCGCTGTTGGAGTGTGAGCAAAGTAACATTTATGAAGGGATTCAGGGAAACCGGCAGGCCAGACTTGAGTCCTGGAGATGGGAAGTACAGTGTCTGCACTCTGAAGGAGGGGTGTTAATGTTGCAGTTTTATAACTGTAGTGTAAAGCACCTTCTGGCAAGACAGTGATGGAGTGAATGATGATGGAAGTTTTTCTTTTTCGGGCCACCCTGCCGTGGTGGGAATCGGCCGATGTGTTAATAAAAAAAAAGTGATAAAATGCATATACAGCCTCTCCTCACTTAAGACCCCGTTGGTAAACGAATTTGTCGCTTAGCGAGGAATCGCCCCTTACTGACACTTTATAAGTGTGACCACTCAAAATTAAAACATTCAGTTTTATGTTTGCTGGGAAATTTCTTTCAATCTGTTTATTATTAATGGTAATACAACATAAAATAGGTCAATGACTAACTTCCGAGATATTCCAGGAAACGCATGCATAATTTATTACAGTGGTCCCTCGACTAACGAACTTAATCCATTCCAGGAGCTAGTTCTTAACACGAAAAATTCGTAATTCGAAACCTTATTTCTCATAAGAAATAATGTAAATACAATTAATCTGTTTCCACCCAAAAATTTTCACAAAAAATTCATTTTTTTAAAGAATAAATACTATAGTTTTACATACAGAAAACAATGAGAAATAAATATAAACAGTTAAATAAGTTTTACCTTTAATGAAGACTCTTGTTGGCGTATGAGAGAATTTGTTTGGAGAGGACAAAATAGTCCTTCAATATGACAATAATATGAACTCTACAGCTTATTTATCTAGCACAATTCCTCTAATATAACATAATAAACAATATTAATAAAATAGAAACATGATATAAACTCTAGAATGAATAAAACATGTCATTACGAATCTGGAAGGACTGGTGGAGTGTGTTGGTGTTATTGTTGGGTATAAGGACTGGTGGAGTGTGTGTGTGTGTTGTTGTTGTTGTGTATAAGGAGGAGATGGTGGCAGAGGACGGCGCTCTTCTCAGTGTCCCTATAATCTCAATCAACATTGTAGAAGTTAAGTTTTGTGTCGTCATTTTCTATCGATTAATCGCTTAACTTACTTAGATATGTTTATTCAGGTATACACAAATCCAGTTATACATAGATTATCATACATAGCAGCATATGTGTAGAAAACCTAGGATAACCCAAAAAAGTCAAGACAGTGTGACTTACTTCCATTGCTACATTTTATCACTGGCTGGTGCTATAGCCTTTATCGACTTGTGAAGCTTCTTTATACCCATGGCGACTTATTTCAGTGACAATCATTGAACCAGCAATAAACACAACAAAAGTGTTGTGAATGTTTGAAAGAGTGCGCTGGGTAATGTTCTCTCAAGTGTAAACAACGCTTGACTGGCATCCTGTCCGCCTCACCGCGTTTGCACGGGGCAGGCGGACAGGTCTGGTACGGTTCGCTACACGAGTAAATGTTCGCTACATGAGAAAAATATTTTGCAAGAAAAAGTGTTCGTTACACGATTTGTTTGCTATATGGAGCGTTTGTTAGTTGGGGTTCCACTGTACTTGGGAATTTTTTTTTTTTCGAGAAAATAGTACTTTTTTCAGTCTTTGCATAGGATAAGTATGATCTTCTATAGTTACCCTTCAGGCGCATAGCGCGTAACGTTTTCTGTAATGGTCGCGGTCAATTATTTTTTTTTTATCTCTCCTCGCCCTCCACCCTTCCATACCTCTCTATATAATGTCAGCTTTCATTAATTTGGGCATTTTCATCATACTTCTACATTATTTATGTTATACCTAATATTCTGGAATAAATATGATAGGTAGATAACCTTTATTGATCATAATAGTATAATTATACAATATTTTATAGTGCTGAGAGGCACACCCCTCAATGCGTCATTATTGCCATCATGAGTTACTGAGATACTGCTCCTTCTCCCTCTGCTATAGCTCTGCCCACTTTGTAACAATGCCAAATGGCTAATTAAATACAGTGGTCCCTCGGTTTTTGCCGAAAATTCGTTCCAGAATGCTGCTCAAGTGCCATTACCGAACGAATTTACTTCCTTAAGAAATAATGTCACGTAGGTTAGTCTATTTCAGACCCCCAAAAATACACTTGCAACAGCACTTACGAAAATATACTTACATAAATGTTCGAGTTTGGAGATGCACGAAAACCGAGGGACTACTGTACTCATATTAGAAATAAAAAATAAAAAAATAAAACTCCAACTTGATAACTTTATTTTAATTTGCATAACTTATATATTACAGAAAACTATAAAAAAGTGGAATACACATACGAGTTAAGCTTACAGAAAAATATCTTAAGAAAATATCTTAAGAATCTGGCAACGTTTTAGTATAAGTATCATCTTTGTACTATGTTTCTACAAAGAATTATAATTTTACAAAAAATATTTTTATGACGTGGCAAGTAATAGACAGTGGAACCTCTACTGATGAGTGCACCCACGTGAGAGTTTTTCCAGATTTTTTTTTTTTTCAAGTCGGCCGTCTCCCACCGAGGCAGGGTGACCCAAAAAGAAAGAAAATCCCCAAAAAGAAAATACTTTCATCATCATTCAACACTTTCACCACACTCATACATAATCACTGTCTTTGCAGAGGTGCTCAGATACGACAGCTGAGAATAGTCCCTCCCAGCTGTCGCTATCCCAGACCCCTCCTTTAAAGTGCAGGCATTGTACTTCCCATTTCCAGGATTCAAGTCCAACTAAATCAATTAACTGGTTTCCCTGAATCCCTTCACAAAATGTTACCCTGCTCACACTCCAACAGATCGTCATGTCCCAAAAACCATTCGTCTCCATTCACGCGCTCACACATGCTTGCTGGAAGTCCAAGCCCCTTGCCCACAAAACCTCCTTTACCCCCTCCCTCCAACCTTTTCTAGGATGACCTCTACCCCGCCTTCCTTCCCCTACAGATTTATACGCTCTCCAAGTCATTCTACTTTGATCCATTCTCTCTAAATGACCAAACCACCTCAACAACCCCTCTTCAGCCTTCTGACAAATACTTTTAGTAACTCCACACCTTCTCCTAATTTCCACATTACAAATTTTCTGCATAATATTTACACCACACATTTTCCTTAGACAGGACATCTCCACTGCCTCCAGTCTCCTCCTAGCTGCAGCATTTGCAACCCATGTTTCACACCCATATAAGAGTGTTGGTACCACTATACTACTTTCGTACATTCCCTTCTTTGCCCCCATGGATAAAGTTTTTTCTCTCCACAGATACCTCAACGCACCACTCACCTCTTTTCCTTCATCAATTCTATGGTTAACCTCATCCTTCATAAACCAATCCGCTGACACTTCAACTCCCAAATATCTGAAAACATTTACTTCTTCCATAATCCCTCTCTCCAATGTGATATCCAATTTTTCTTTATTTAAGTCGTTTGATACCATCATCACCTTACTCCTATCTATGTTCACTTTCAACTTTCTACCTTTACACACCCTCCCAAACTCTTCCACTAACCTTTGCAACTTTTCTTTAGAATCTCCCATAAGCACAGTATCATCAGCAAAAGAGTAACTGTGTCAACTTCCATTTTGCATTTAATTCCCCATAATTTAATCCCACCCCTCTCCCAAACACCCTAGCATTTACTTCTTTTACAACCCCATCTATAAATATATTAAACAACCATGGTGACATTACACATCCCTGTCTAAGACCTACTTTTACCGGGAAGTAATCTCCCTCTCTCTCCTACACACCCTAACCTGAGCCTCACTATCCTCATAAAAACTCTTTACAGCCTTCAGTAACTTACTACCTATTCCATACACTTGCAACATTTGCCACATTGCTCCCCTATCCACTCTATCATATGCCTTTTCTAAATACTAGTATTTCTATTGCATTTGTAGTCTTAAGCAGTAATAGATCATGACAATGAACTAAAATTACATATTCGCCTTCAATTTTTGCAAGATCTGTTGGTCTAAAAAAAACTTGTTTGGCTTTTTGGGGACTCCAGGAACGTAACCTATTTTTCCCATAAGTTCTGTTAATTATTTAAGACAAAATTATCTAACACGACTTTTTCAGGAACATAACTATCGTGCTAAATGACGTTCTACTGTATCTATCTATTACATTTATTCCAAATTGATATCAGAAACATGAAAAATACCCTAGAACTGTAATAAAGATGCTGAAATGAATAATATATGCCATATTATATGAGGGGTAAGAGAGCAGGCAGACCGCCACCATAAAAGATGTTTACATCAGGGTAAACATGCCTAAATCATTCTTGTCATAAGAACAAATGCAAAAATAGCATTTATTGTTTTTAGAATAATAATTTATAATAATTGATCTGGAGCACTTTAAATGTTATCAGTATTTGGTTGCTGACATTTAGAGCACTCCACAGCAATTATTATTAATTATTACTATTATTATTATTATTATTATTATTATTTCCCTACAGTATATTGTAAGGAAATAATAATAATAATAATAATAATAAATAATAATAATAACAATTGCTGTGGAGTGCTCTAAATGTCAGCTACCAAATACTGATGACATTTAAAGTGTTCCAGATCAATTATTATAAATTATTATTATTCTAAAAATAATAAATTCTAATTTTGCATTTGTTCTTATAACAAGAGTGATTTAGGCATGTTTACCTGATGTAAACATCTTTATGGTGGCGGTCTGCTCTCTTACCCTCATATAATATGGCATATATTATTCATTTCAGCATCTTTATTACAGTTCTAGGGTATTTATCATGTTTTTTATATCAGTTTGGAATAAATGTAATAGATAGATACAGTAGAACGTCATTTAGCACGATAGTTACGTTCCTGAAAAAGTCGTGTTAGATAATTTTGTCTTAAATAATTAACAGAACTTATGGGAAAAATAGGGTTACGTTCCTGGGAGTCCCCAAAAAGCCAAACAAGTTTTTTTTAGACCAACAGATCTTGCAAAAATTGAAGGCGAATATGTAATTTTAGTTCATTGTCATGATCTATTACTGCTTAAGACTACAAATGCAATAGAAATACTAGTATTTCTTATTTTAAATTGTGGGTAATGATGTTTGTGGATGGTAGTGAAGAGTGGATATGGATGGTGTGGCCCTACTGAGCTGAGGTGGATATGTAATTGTAGTGCATTGTCATGATCTATTACTGCTTAAGACTACAAATGCAATAGAAATAATAGTATTTCTTACCTTAAATTGTGGGTGTTGATGTAGTATACAAACCACCATCAGCAACTGCGGAGGAATTCACAGAGCAGTTAAAGAAGATAGATAGCTATCTGGATAGGCTAGAGAATCCCACCCCAAACATTTTAATCCTTGGAGATTTTAATCTCCCTCATGTAAAATGGAAGATGAGACACAATAATGTTATACCAGAAATAACTCCTGGAAGCACCATGGCTCAACAGGCACATACCAGGGAACTAATGAGGCTTTGTGAAAAGTACTCAAGTACTCACTAAACCAACAGATAATTGATCCCACTAGAAATGAAAATACCCTGGATTTGATATTCACAAACAGCGAGGAATTAATCAGAGACATAACAGTTACAAAAACAAAATACTCTGATCATAACATCATAGAAGTTCAAACTAGTATTAACTCAGGGTTAGGGAACTGCGACACTAATGTTAGAGACGGAATGTTCAGTAAGTTTAATTTTAATAACCATAGAATTGACTGGGAAAAAATAAACCAAGAGCTATCAGACATATCATGGGAATCAGACATTTTTTTTTTTCTATTTTCAACACGTCGGCCATTTCCCACTGAAGCGGGGTGGCCCAAAAGGAAAAACGAAAGTTTCTCCTTTTACATTTAGTAATATATACAGGAGAAGGGGTTACTAGCCCCTTGCTCCCGGCATTTTAGTCGCCTTTTACGACACGCATGGCTTACGGAGGAAGAATTCTGTTCCACTTCCCCATGGAGAAGATGAAATAAGAACTAGTAAGAAAATAGAAGAAAACCCAGAAGGGTGTGCATATATATATGCTTGTACATGAATGTGTAGTGTGACCAAAGTGTAAGTAGAAGTAACAAGACATACCTGAAATCTTGCATGTTTATGAGACAGAAAAAAGACACCAGCAATCCTACCATCATATAAAACAATTACAGGTTTTCGTTTTACACTCACTTGGCAGGATGGTAGTACCTCCCTGGGTACCCTAAATCCCCAACAGTGCCTAGAGAAGCTGAATACAGAAGCATACAAGGTATGTATGAAGCACGTACCATTGAGGAAATCCCGAAGAAGATCAGATAGAGAGCGTAGGAGATGGTACAGGAGAAGAAAACGGGTTACTGAATTGCTGAAAAACACAGTTATGTTGCAACAGAGGAGAGATAGCCTTAACCGAGAGATCACGGAATTAGAGCACAAACTTAAGATGTCATACCTGACAGAAGAAGTACAAAGGGAACAAAGAGCCATACAGGATATTGCAAGAAACCCAAAATATTTCTACTCCTATGCAAAATCCAAGCTAAGAACTACCTGTAGAATTGGACCATTATTGAGAGGAGATTCGTATACGGACAATGAACAGGAAATGAGTGAAATCCTAAAAGAACAGTATGAATCAGTGTTCAGCAACCCACTAAATGACAGCAAGGTAGAAAATGCAGAAATATTTTTCACTCCAGCAGAAGGCTGCGCAGATCACCTAACCGACATTAGTACAAATCCCATAGATTTTGAAAAAGAAATAGCCAACATGCCCACTCACTCAGCACCTGGACCAGATTCATGGAATGCTTTATTTATAAAGCAGTGCAAAGTACCATTAGCAAGAGCCCTTAGTATTCTGTGGAGAAAGAGCTTAGATCTAGGTGAAATTCCAGAGGCCTTAAAGAGTGCAGACATAGCTCCTTTGCATAAGGGAGGTAGTAGAGCACTAGCTAAAAATTACAGACCAGTAGCCCTCACTTCTCACATCATAAAAATCTTTGAAAGAGTGATGAGACGGCAGATTACAAAGTTCATGGACCAGCACAACCAACATAACCCGAACCAGCATGGCTTTAGAGCGGGTCGATCATGCCTGTCACAGCTGCTGAACCATTATGACAGAATTACGGAGGCATTGGAGGACGACCAAAACGCAGATGTGATTTACACAGATTTTGCAAAGGCGTTTGACAAATGCGATCATGGAGGGATAGCGCACAAAATGAGAGCCATAGGCATTACGGGAAGGTAGGCAGATGGATTTTTGAGTTCCTAACACACAGAACACAAAAAGGAGTAGTGAACAGGGCAAGATCCAGCATCAGCGAGGTCAAAAGCTCAGTGCCCCAAGGCACTGTCCTGGCACCTCTGCTGTTTCTCATCCTCATAGCAGACATAGATAAAAACACCCAGCACACTTTTGTATCATCATTTGCAGATGACACTAAAATAAGCATGAAAGTCACTACGGTAGAGGACACTGAAAAATTACAGGAGGACATAAGCAGGGTCTTCCAATGGGCAGTGGAGAACAACATGACGTTCAATGGTGATAAGTTTCAGCTGCTTAGGTATGGAAAAAATGAAGAACTCAAAAGGAACACTATATACAAAACGCAAGAGGGTCACCACATAGAACGAAAGGAACACGTAAAGGACTTGGGAATAATTATGTCTGCTGATCTGTCATTTAAAGACCATAACAAGACAAAGATCACAACAGCCAGGAAGATGACGGGGTGGGTATTGGGAACTTTCAAAACAAGGGAAATAATGCCGATGGTGACTATTCAAATCGCTAGTGCTCCCCCACTTAGAATACTGCTCAGTGCTGACGGCCCCGTTCAGGGCAGGAGAAATAGCAGAGCTGGAACAAATCCAGAGATTGTTTATGGCTCACATTGAGCCATTGAAACATCTAAATTATTGGGAACGCCTTCAAGTCTTGAACATGTACTCATTGGAGCGGAGGAGAGAGAGATGCATGATAATATATACATGGAAAGTACTTGAGGGCCTGGTCCCAAATCTGCACACTGCCATAACAACATACTGGAGTGAGAGATATGGGAGAAAGTGTAAAATAAACCCAGTGAGGAGCAGGGGTGCGGTGGGGACAATACGGGAGCACTGTATTAACATCCGGGGTCCCAGACTATTCAACATCTTACCAGAAGATATCCGAAACACGGCTGGAACCAGTGTAGAAGCCTTCGAGAGGAAACTGGACAAATATCTTCACCAGGTGCCAGATCAACCAGGCTGTGATGGATATGTGGGGCAGCGGGCCTCCAGCAGCAACAGCCTGGTTGACCAGACAAGCACCAGACGAGCCTGGCCCATGGCCGGGCTCAGAGAGTAGATACTCTCGAAACTCTTCAAAGGTATATCAAAGGTAAAGCTCGTGTTCAGTAGAAATAGTATATCTCCTTCCTGTTGGCTCTTTTTTAACAGCAATTTTTCCATCTCTTGCAAAGCACTGGTGAATTTTCCTGCCATTTCGTAACTTTCTTAGTCTATAAAGGAGATTTTGCCGCAGTTTGGTCAGGCATTTGTTTACATACAGTAGATCGTCATTTAGCACGGTAGTTACGTTCCTGAAAATGTCGTGTTAGATAATTAAAAGAACTTATGGGAAAAATAGGGTTACGTTCCTGAGAGTCCCCCAAAAAGCCAAACAAGTTTTTTTTAGACCAACAGATCTTGCAAAAATTGAAGGTGAATATGTAATTGTAGTTCATTGTCGTGATATATTACTGCTTAAGACTACAAATGCAATAGAAATAATAGTATTTCTTAACTTAAATTGTGGGTAATGATGTTTGTGGATTGTTGTGAAGAGTGGATATGGATGGTGTGGCCCTACTGGGCTGAGGTGGATGTTTGTTGGTTGTCGGTAGAAGTGGATGGTAGAGGTTCTGGTGCTGAAGTCGATGGTTGTATTGCAGTGTGCATAAATTCTGTAATGGATCTCTGGGCTCTTTTATTCTGCATTACATTATACAGCTGACAGTAAGGCATCATCAGCTGGTCTAGACCCCGTTTCAAAGCCCTGCTTCTAGCTTTGTCAGGGTCCTCTTCAGTGAAAAAGTCTGCAACTTTACCAATAATATGGAACTGCTCACGTAACTGCTGCAATGTCAACTGTTTTTCTTCAGGTTCTTCTTCATCTTTTTCTGTTATCTCCCTCCCTTGTATCTGTGCATCGAACTCTGCCAACATTTCCTCTGGACTCCTGTCTTCATCATCATCATATTCTAAGAGTTCAATCACATCTTCTTCATTCATATCTTCAAAACCATCACCTGGTAATCTCCTTGCCAGCTGAACAATTTCCTGAACTTCACTCTCAAGCAAGGGAAAACCAGTGAGAGAATTACGTGTAACTACAGAAGGCCATAACTTTCCCCAGCCTGCATTTAATGTTGATTGGGGCACTTCATTCCATGCACTTCTAGCATAGCTGATGGCATTTGCAATGTTATATTTACTCCAGAAGCTTGGTACTGCCAGGTTGGAGTCAGAGTCCATTGATGCAACTAGTTTTTTTTATAATTTTTTTTGTGTAGTTACACTTGAATGTCTTAATAACTCCCCAGTCCAGTGGTTGAATCAGAGATGTTGTATTTGGAGGTAAAAATACAACTTTTACATGTGGGGTCACATCCAGCAAAGCTTGTGGATGAGTACAGGAATTATCAAGAATGAAGAGAGCCTTGAATGCAAGGTTCTTGCTGTGCAGGTAAAACTTGACTTCAGGAATAAAGTGATGCTTAACCAGTCAATAAATATTTCCTCTGTCATCCATGCTGACTGGTTTGACCTCCAAATTACTGGTAAGGTGTTTTTATCCACACCTTTCAAAGCACGAAGATTCTTAGAGCGGTAAATAACCATGGGCTTACACTTGAAATCACCTGATGCATTACTGCAAAGGAGCAAGGTGAAGCGATCCTTTGCTGCCTTGAAGCCCGGTGCACTTTTCTCTTGCTGACTGACATAAGTTCGTGTTGGCATTTTCTTCCAGAAAACACCAAACTGAACGCTGGGAGGGATGCGTGGGTGGGTGAGGGTGGTGGGGGACAGCAGGAGGACTCCCCCACTGACTCAATGGTTTAACCCACCGCGGGCAACCGCGCTGAAAAATTTTTCCTTTTCAGCTGAACCGTGTAATATCATCTTTACGTCGTGTTAGATAATAATGTGTCGCAAATCTTCAATCGTGCAATACCCGTAACGTGCAACATAATCTCGTGCTAAATGACGGTCTACTGTACATCTCACTTTTCATGGTAATAGCAGTATTTAGAAGATTATTTCTTTGAGAGCTACAGTTGAATTTTAGTATTACTGATTTTTTTCCAGGTTGGTATCCTATCACTTTACACTCCTTTATGACATCACTTGGTATGTTAAGACGAAGATGGTCTTGGATGAGTTGCAAGGTGGTTTGTTTACATGTTTCTTGAGTTATAGTTGCTGGAAGATGTTTGCTGTTCACTACAACTGAGTCAGATAATTGTTGTTGGTTGAAGTGGTCTTGGAAATTGTTCATAACATCTGTAAGTTGTAAGTCCACTCTTTCTCTTTCATTCTTGATGTCGGTGGTCAGGTGGGTAACTTGTTCTTTTAGGCGGGTTATGGAGTCCTCTGACTGGGTGTGGGTGATGGTTAGTTGGTCCAGTGCTGTCTGATTATTTTCTAGAGCTGCAATCCTGTCCATGCACTGTGTGTTGGTGGCTCACAAGTCCTTAATTTACCGGGTTAACGTATCATTGGACTTTTTAAGTTCCTCCATTTCCTGAGTTAACATGCTGATTATTTACTTTGCTTCTTGATGAGTTCGGCTATTTCTGGGTATTTAATGTTCAAGTCCTCCAATTCAGTGAAGGAATTATCTTGGTTTCTTGTGGCGGTGGCCATATTTGTTGTTGTTGACAGGCGAGTGTTGTGGTAGTTGTGGCGGTGCTGGGTGGCTGTGAGGGTTGTGTCCTGGCTGGCAGGAGAAGTTTTCTGTGTAGTATTGCTTCTCTCACCTGTGTTGCTGGGAGTCGTTGGTTGGTTACTGGACCTTCTCTTGCTGCCCTGTCCCCTGGCCATTGACATTTGTGTCTGATGAAATGTAGATACTGGGTAGTGTGCAGATGTTGAAATTTTCCTTTTGCCTGGCAGCGGGGTAGATGGTGGTAACACAAGTCTTCAGTAGGTTATATAGCGTATTTTGGGTGATTTCTGCAGTTGTTATATCATTCTGGGTGTCCACGTATCTTAGTGTTATGTGGGTCCTTGCTAGGCCATCACAGCGTTGCTAGGAACCTCTGATGGATGTAAAATACAGGAGCAACAAACTTGCTGCCGCCTCTGCCGCCTGCCCTACTACTTACATCATTTATATACAGTAAAAACCTCAATTTAATGCAACCTGATTTAATGGATTTCGGATTTACCGAACAAAATCTGTGACTGAACAACATTCAAAAGCAACAAAAAAAAAGTTCATTAAATCCAGGATTGCAAAAGACTCGGCAGGCAATGTAACATCCCCCCAATGAAAAGCAGGGGTGCCACTAGCACGTTGAGAGACAACACAATAAGTGTCAGGGGCCCAAGACTGTTCAACTGCCTTCCAGCATACATCAGGGGGATTACCAACAAACCCCTGGCTGTCTTCAAGCAGGCACTGGACAGGAACCTAAAGTTGGTACCTGGCCAGCCAGGCTGTGGTTCATACGTTGGACTGCGTGCGGCCAGCAGTAACAGCCTGGTTGATCAGGCTCTGATCCAACATGAGGCCTGGTCACAGACCGGGCCGCAGGGGCGTTGACCCCTGGAACTCTCTCCAGGTATACTCCAGGTATTATTATGGTCTGCTGGATAAATTCATTTCATGTTGAACTGACTTAGTCCATTAAATTAGAATTGTCTGTTATTTTTATAGATAATTCTGGATTTACCGGGCAAAGTCCGTTAAATTTTGAAATTTCTGTTAGTGTTGTAGTCTGCAGGGTAAATTTATTTTTAGATTAATTGGACTTAGTCCATTAAATTTGAAAATGGTTCATTTCATTTATGATCATGGAAAATATCATAATTTGAATTTATCAGTTAGTCGGCTTTAATAAGTTAAATTGAGGGTTCACTGTACATATTTTTAGTTTCATTTGTGTTTTTTAATGTTTCTCAATTTTAGTCTGAGATCGGTCTGAAGGGTCAATGATTTCTAGAATTATTAACAGATACAAAAGATCTTTAGATTTAAGGACAACCAGTACACTGGGGGCTCATGTATTGTGCTATTTCCAGGTCACATACCCTGCAACAACTTATAAAACTTGGAGTTGATCTTAGTAAGTGGGACAAGAGGAAGGACATCAACTCATTCATCCTTAAGCTGGATTTTGAAAGAGACATGAAACAATATCTAATGTGAGTTTTATAAGATATGTATACTGTACAGGTGTTTCTCACTTTATGATAGTTTGACTTACAATATTTTGACTTTACGATGGTGTGATAGCAATGCACGTTCAAATTTTGACAGATGAACTTGTATTCAATTATTTATTTTACAATACTGGTACAGTAAGGCCCCACTTATACGGCAGGTTAGGTTCCAGGCTATTGCCGGAAAGCAGAACGCCATTTTTTTTTTCCATTTATAAATGCATATAAATGCCAGACAACAAGTTTACACTAACTTATAATAATAATAGAACTAGGCATTAAAAACACAATAAAAAGTAAAATACATACACAGTACATTCATTACTTACCTTAAAATATTTGTAGTCTTAATGTAGGGCGAGAGGTGAGTAGTATTTATTTGTAGGAAGTCAGTGTAGGTAGCAGGTAGGTGTAGCCCACCTGGGCAACACCTACCGGCTACCTACACTGCAGCCCAGAGCCATATTATTACCATTGACATACCTCGTTCACTGAATTTAATAATTTCTAGCAACTACCTTTAGTTGCCATCATAAACAAAGGGAGAAGTAATGAATAATTCATGCCGAGAATTGTAAACAAAAGCGGAGTGGGGGAGTGACTAAGCCAAACGCAGATTCATACACGTTTTCTTTGGTGCTGGATCAGAGAAAACCTAATGTTTTCCCTCTGCCTGGCATATAAACATACCATGTTTATATGCTATGTAACATGTTTCTTATATAATTTTGAAGAAAATATCGTAGATGGATTAATGAAAATGTCTATATTGACGTAAAATAAGACATTTAATGTGCCTAAGAGTGATTATTATTACGTAGTACGTGTATTACTATGGCGTTAAGACTAGAGGGACACTCTTAGTGAATTTAATGTGTACCTGCATGCCAGCACAGTGTGTAAGTATATTTAGGTACAGGTACACAAGTATTATTATTAGAACACACAAAATATGCAATAACTTTAAAACACTTGAAATTCTGGAAAGTTTCCAGATATAATAGAGAGATGTGCTCACAGAGAATGTAAACAAACCAGGTGGTGTGCACCGTATTTGAAAGACTGCTCGCCGTATAGAAAGTTTTGGTCATACTAATTTGAAATTGCCATAAGGTGAAACGCCGTAAAGCGGGGCTCTGCTGTATTTACTAGTTACAGTAATTATTGGTTTATTTACTTATTCACTGACAGTAATTATTTATTATATATTCTTATTCAGTTTACAATGTTTTCTACAAGTATCTTCACCAGGTGCCAGATCAACCAGGCTGTGATGGATATGTGGGGCAGCGGGCCTCCAGCAACAACAGCCTGGTTGATCAGGCGAGCACCAGATGAGCCTGGCCCATGGCCGGGCTCAGAGAGTAGAGAAACTCTCGAAACTCTTCAAAGGTATATCAAAAGTACCATGGGTTCATCGGAACATAACCCCATCATAAGTCAAGGAACACTTAAAAACATTTGCTTTTAAGTACAGTAGGGCCCCACTTATATGGCAGGTTAGGTTCCAGGCTACTGCCAGAAAGCGAACATCGTCGGAAAGCAGAACGCCATTTTTCCACTTATAAATGCATATAAATGCCAGACAACAAGTTTACACTAACATATTAAGTTAGCAATAGAACTAGGCATTAAAAAAAATAAAAAGTGAAATAGTATTGTATATACACATTCTATTTTAAGCATATTATGTACTTTGGTTTGTTCTAATGCACTTTGAACTGATAATAGAATTGAAATGATCATACAGTGGACCCCCGGATTACATCATTATTTTGTTCCAGAATGCTGTTCAAGTGCCGTTACCAAACGAATTTGTTCCCATAAGGAATAATGTAAATTAGATTAGTCCTTTTAGACCCCCAAAAATACGCTTACAAAAGCACTTACAAAAATACACTTAAATAATTGTTCGAGTTTGGAGCAGTACGTAATCCAGGGGTCCACTGTACAGTGGTACCTCTAGTTTCGGCCATAATTCGTTCCAGAAGGCTGTTCAAGTGCCCCTTACTGAATGTTCCCATAAGGAATAATGTAAATTAGATTAGATTAGTCCATTTCAGACCCCCAAAAATACACTTACAAAAGCACTTACAATAATACACTTACATAATTGTTCGAGTTGGGAGCTGTTTGAAACTCGAGGTACCACTGTACAAAGTTTAGTGCTGACCACACTGACAATGTGTAAGCAGTCACTGGATGCCAATCATTTCTGCAGTGATTGTTCATCTGCTCTCAGAGTTTGACATACATTTTGCAATATTGCAATATGCAATATCCCGTCAAGTGGGATGTTTGAATGTGCATGGATGTTGTGTGAATGATAAGAAAGAGATGATTGTAGATGTTATGAATGAAAAGAAGCTGGATGTCCTGGCTTTAAGTGAGACAAAGCTGAAGGGGGTAGGAGAGATTCAGTGGGGAGAAATAAATGGGATTAGGTCAGGGGTTTCAAATAGAGTTAGAACTAAAGAAGGAGTGGCAATAATGTTGAATAATCAGTTATGGCAATGTTGAATAATCAGTTATGGCAGGTAAAGAGGGAATATAAATGTATAAATTCAAGGATTATGTGGAGTAAAATAAAGGTTGGATGTGAAAAGTGGGTTATAGTAAGCGTTTATGCACCTGGAGAAGAGAGAAATATAGAGGAGAGAGAGAGATTTTGGGAAATGTTGAGTGAGTGTGTGGGGAGTTTTGAACCAAGTGAGAGAGTAATTGTGGTTGGGGATCTTAATGCTAAAGTGGGTAAAAATGTTGTGGAGGGAGTAGTAGGTAAATTTGGGGTGCCAGGGGTAAATGTAAATGGGGAACCATTAATTGAGCTATGTGTAGAAAGAGGTTTGGTAATAAGTAATACATATTTTATGAAAAAGAGGATAAATAAGTATACAAGGTATGATATAGCATGTAATGAAAGTAGTTTGTTAGATTATGTAATGGTGGATAAAAGGGTGATGGGTAGGCTTCAAGATGTACATGTTTATAGAGGGGGCAATGGATATATCAGATCATTATTTAGTTGTAGCTACAGTTAGAGTAAAAGGTAGATGGAACAAAAAGAAAATGGCAACAGCAAGTAAGAGAGAGGTAAAAGTGTATAAACTAAGGTAGGAGGAAGTTAGGGTGAGATATATACAACTATTGGCAGAAAGGTGGGCTAGTGCAAGTATGAGTAGTGGGGGGGTTGAAGAGAGTTGGGATAGTTTTAAAAATGCAGTATTAGAATGTGGGGCAGAAGTTTGTGGCTATAGGAGGGTGGGTGCAGGAGGAAAGAGTGAGTGAGTGGTGGAATGAAGAAGTAAAGGGTGTGATAAAAGAGAAAAAGGTAGCTTATGAGAGGTTTTTACAAAACAGAAGTGTAATAGAAGAGCAGAGTATATGGAGAGTAAAAGAAAGGTGAAGAGAGTGGTGAGAGAGTGCAAAAGAAGAGCAGATGAAAGAATGGGAGAGGCTCTGTCAAGAAATTTTGCTGAAAACAAGAAAAAATTTTGGAGTGAGATAAACAAGGTAAGAAAGCCTAGGGAACGAATGGATTTGTCAGTTAAAAACAGAGTAGGGAGTTAGTAGATGGGAGCTGGAGGTATTGGGTAGATGGCGGGAATATTTTGAGGAACTTTTAAATGTCGATGAAAAAAGGGAGGCATTTCATGCACTGGCCAGGGAGGTACAACATCGTTTAGGAGTGAAAAAGAGCAGGATGTGAGTGTAGGGGGTAAAGCAGCTGGAACTGACGGGATCATAACAGAAATGTTAAAAGCAGGGGGGGATATAGTGTTAGAGTGGTTGGTATTTTTGTTTAATAAATGTATGAAAGAGGGGAAGGTACCTAGGGATTGGCAGAGAGCATGTATAGTTCCTTTATATAAAGGGAAGGGGGATAAAAGAGATTGTAAGAATTATAGGGGAATAAGTTTACTGAGTATACCAGGTAAATTGTATGGCAGGGTTATTATTGAAAGAATTAGAGGTAAGACAGAGAATAGGATTGTAGATGAGCAAGGAGGCTTTAGAGTGGGTAGGGGATGTGTAGATCAAGTGTTTACATTGAAGCATATATGTGAACAGTATTTAGATAAAGGTTGGGAAGTTTTCATTACATTTATGGATTTAGAAAAGGCATATGATAGAGTGGATAGAGGAGCAATGTGGCAAATGTTGCAATTGTATGGAATAGGTAGTAAGTTACTGAAGGCTGTAAAGAGTTTTTATGAGGATAATGAGGCTCATTTTAGGGTGTGTAGGAGAGAGGGAGATTACTTCCCGCTAAAAGTAGGTCTCCAATATAGAAACTATATTATGCCAATATATCACCTTTATCATTAATATATAAACTAATTGCTAACTTCTTATACTAATTGTTAAATTCTCAATGTTTAAATTCCAGTACCTAAATTTTGTAAACCTAACCTAACCTTACAATCTGTATATTCATTGTATAGCTATTGAGTAAGACCTATCATAAGACTGCCTGAAAAGCCTAGGCATACCTAGGCATATTATTGGCCATCTTGTAATATCAACTTTAATGTATAACTATAAGTACCCCCCACCTTGTATTACATGAAATAAAGAATTTGAATTTGAATTTGAATGTCACCATGGTTGTTTAATATATTTATAGATGGGGTTGTAAAAGAAGTAAATGCTAGGGTATTGGGGAGAGGGATGGGATTAAATTATGGGGAATTAAATGCAAAATGGGAGTTAACACAGTTACTTTTTGCTGATGATACTGTGCTTATGGGAGATTCTCAAGAAAAGTTGCAAAGGTTAGTGGACGAGTTTGGGAGGGTGTGTAAAGGTAGAAAGTTGAAAGTGAACATAGATAAGAGTAAGGTGATGAGGGTATCAAACGATTTAAATGAAGAAAAATTGGATATCACATTGGAGAGAGGGATTATGGAAGAAGTAAATGTTTTCAGATATTTGGGAGTTGATGTGTCAGTGGATGGGTTTATGAAGGATGAGGTTAACCATAGAATTGATGAAGGAAAAAAGGTGAGTGGTGCGTTGAGGTATCTGTGGAGACAAAAAACTTTATCCATAGAGGCAAAGAAGGGAATGTACGAAAGTATAGTGGTACCAACACTCTTATATGGGTGTGAAGCATGGGTTGCAAATGCTGCAGCGAGGAGGTGGCTGGAGGCAGTGGAGATGTCCTGTCTAAGGGCAATGTGTTGTGTAAATATTATGCAGAAAATTCGGAGTGTGGAAATTAGGAGAAGGTGTGGAGTTACTAAAAGTATTTGTCAGAGGGCTGAAGAGGGGTGTTGAGGTGGTTTGGTCATTTAGAGAGAATGGATCAAAGTAGAATGACTTGGAGAGCGTATAAATCTGTAGGGAAGGAAGGCGGGTAGGGTTGTCCTAGAAAAGGTTGGAGGAGGGGTAAAGGAGGTTTTGTGGGCGAGGGTTTGGACTTCCAGCAAGCATGTGTGAGCGTGTTAGATAGGAGTGAATGGAGACGAGTGGTTTTTGGGACCTGACGAGCTGTTGGAGTGTGAGCAGGGTAACATTTTGTGAAGGGATTCAGGGAAACCAGTTTAATTGATTTAGTTGGACTTGAGTCCTGGAAATGGGAAGTACAATGCCTGCACTTTAAAGGAGGGGTCTGGGATAGTGACAGCTGGGAGGAACTATTCTCAGCTGTCGTATCTGAGCGCCTCTGCAAAGACAGTGATTATGTATGAGTGTGGTGAAAGTGTTGAATGATGATGAAAGTATTTTCTTGTTGGGGATTTTCTTTCTTTTTGGGTCACCCTTCCTCGGTGGGAGACGGCTGACTTGTTGAAAAAAAAATGCATATAAATATATGTAAAAGAATTTATTGTGTGGAAATGTACAAATTATTAAAATTTTAAATTAAACATACAGTGGACCCCCGAGTTTCGTAAACCCCGGAAATCGTACATTTATGTAAGTATAATATTGTAAGTGCTTGTGGAAAAGTATTTTTGGGAGTCTGAAATAGACTAACCTACGTGACATTTTTCCTTAAGGGAGTAAATTCGTTCGGTAATGGCACTTGAGCAGACTTCAGGAGTGAAGTTTTTACGAAACTCGGGGGTCCACTGTACTCTTCTAAACATCTTTTTCCATAGAAAACAGTTTCACAAAAATTTGCTTTATAGAATGAAGGTAAACAATCAGTTTTTGATAAGAGAAGTTTGATGGTATGACAAGATTTGATCTTATGGTCTGAAATTATCAGCAAATCATGTTAATCACTGAACTACGAAGAACATTGTTACAAAGGGAATCGTTATGCTATTTATTCCTTATGAGTTTTTAGCTCATAAGTGAATTTTTGCTGTGATTTTTGTATCAATATATTACATATGAGAAAAAGTTTTGGGGCAAGTAATGTGCCTTGAGGTATTGCAAAGAGCTTTTCTTAGTAAAAATCTCTGATTTTATTTTGTTGCCATTATTCTTTGGGTCTAGTTTCTTAGAAAGATGATCTGTCTACCCATTTTTTCCAGTTACCCTTCATACTGTACATGCATATTGTGTGCCGTCACATCATGGTCATACTTGTCAAAGGCTTTTGCAAAGTCTGTGTAAATTACATTGG
Source organism: Cherax destructor (assembly GCA_009830355.1). Taxonomy (NCBI): domain Eukaryota; kingdom Metazoa; phylum Arthropoda; class Malacostraca; order Decapoda; family Parastacidae; genus Cherax; species Cherax destructor. The sequence goes on from WNWK01008791.1 coordinate 52,373, forward strand.
AATTTTACCATGTCTTACAGTGCATTCAGATACATGTACGTACATATAATAAAATTATTCGGATTTAATGTTTGCACAATTATCCAAATGTCTTTGTATGTTTTAAGACTATCATTACCAATCATTTACATTTATCAATATAAATAGCAATATTTGCCTTCAGGTTTTTGCATGATGTGGGTGTTGAAGCAGATAATCTTGGCAAGTGGCTCACCATTAATCCACTAATTTTCAAAGAAAAATTAGAGAATCTCCAAGTCCGACTGGATTATCTCCGTTCTATGAACTTCTCTCCGGATCAGATTACTCGTATCATATCCAAGAATCCCAATTGGTTACTCTTTAGGTAAGACACTTTAAAAGATAGTAAGGGTTAATCTTACAACTTCTTTATTCAGTGTGTTTGAGTTTCCTATATTTAACACTGGATAATGAAAAATGCTTAAATTGCTCATAAAATTATAATAATCATCAGTTCTTGAACACTTGTAATACAGTATAAATTATAACTATATACATTGGATGTGCACATGAGAAACAATTAATGCATTTTCTAGAAAGAACATAGTACTAATAATTTAAGGCTGGTGAGCAGTCAACTAACTCTTAGGTATCAATTTGTTGCTAGGTAACAGGTGTTGAAAGACTTGGCCATCTTGCCCTCCCTGGGACTTGAACCTAAACACCTTTATTTCTTTCTGCAGTATAAAAAATATAGTTTAAATGTAATAAAATATTGTTAAACACAAAAGAAAGCCACTAACATGCTGTATACAGTGGTACCTCTACTTACGAGCAGCTCCCAACTCGAACAATTATGTAAGTGTATTTTTGTAGGTGCTTTTGTAAGTGTATGTTTGGGGGTCTGAAATGGATTAATCTAATTTTCATTATTTCTTATGGGAAAAAATTCCTTCGGTATCGGCACTTGAATAGCCGTCTGGAACGAATTAAGCTCGTAACTTGAGGTACCACTGTATTTTGGGCAGATCCTTACATAATTTGCAGTACAACTTTCAAATCTATTTCATCTCACATTTTGAACGGTTACTCTTTAGCTGGTACTGTACTATTATGATATTCAAATTAATTTTATTTAAATATTTTCATTTTGGTTTTCAGTACTGTTAGAATAGACAACCGTTTAGGATATTTTCAACGAACTTTTCATTTGACTGGTGCTGAAGTAAGGTTACTGGCAACTAAGCAGCCAAAACTTGTCACCATGAACTTATTCAGTGTTAAGGTAAATATGAAATTTTCAGGATTTTTTCAGATTATGTTTTGCACATACCAATTAAATATAGTATGACTATTAAAGTATGGACTAGAGATGCAGAACAGAATTGCATTAAAACTGAGCATAGTCAGCCAATAGCACTATGTAAAGAGTGATATAATCAGCAAAATTGACCAGTAACTTTAAATTTATCCATCAGCAAAGACAGGTTATGATGGCTATAGAGGCCTGTGGGAAACTAGCAGAAACAGCCTGGTTGATCACACAGTCAACTAGGAATTCTGACTTAAGCTGGGAGGTGGATGTAGATGCATCAACTTTAATTTGTTTTTATTTTTTATTAACATCAACCACCCTGCCTTGGTGGGAAACGGCCACCTCCCATCTTAAGTCAGAATTCCTAGTTGACTGTGTGATCAACCAGGCTGTTTCTGCTAGTTTCTCACAGGCCTCTATAGCCATCATAACCTGTCTTTGCTGATGGATAAATTTAAAGTTACTGGCCAATTTTGCTGATTACATCACTCTTTACAGTGGACCCCCGGTTAGCGATATTAATCCGTCCCAGAGGGCTTATCTGTAACCGAAAATATCGTTATCCGATTCTATTTTCCCCATAAGAAATAATGGAAATAAAATTAATCCGTTCCAGACTTCCAAAAGTAGTAAAATAAAATATTTTTTTACAACATAAGACATGCATTTACACACAAGTTTATGAACAATAAAGAAATACATGTAATATAGTACAATAACATGTCACTTACATTTATTGAAGAGTTGTTGATGTGTGGAAGACGGAAGGAGGGAAAAGGATGGAGTAGTATGCTAGTGTTTGGAAGGGAAATCCCCTTCCATTAACACTGCAGGTGCCAAGTTCTTTTCTGGGGTTACTGGCCTTTTTCTTTTAATGCCACTAGGACCAGCTTGAGAGTCACTGGACCCCTCTCTAACAAAAAATCTGTCCAGGGAGCTCTGTGTCTGGCGATTCTTTAAAACATCCCTGAAATGGGACACCACAGTGTCATTGTACAGGTTGCCAGCACGGCCTGCAACAGCATGGTTAGGGTGATATTCATCCATAAAGCCTTGCACCCTGCTCCACATTCCACAAATCTCCTTAATCACTGAAGAAGGCACCTTCTTCCATCTCAGTTCCACCTCCTCCTCCTCTGAACCAATGTCCTGACCTGTGATCTGTTGTTGCTGTTAAAGCTCTTGCAGATCTTCAGTGGTTAGCTCTTCATTGTGCTCCTCCACCAACTCTTCCACATCCTCACCACTCACCTCCAACCCCATGGACTTGCCCAGTTCCACAATTTCTTCCACAACAGGCTCAGGCTGAGGATCAGGCTCAGGGTTCTGAGGCTCAGCCCCAAAATCTTCAAAATCCCTCTCTAGGACACAGTCTGGCCACAATTTTCTCCAGGCAGAGTTCAAAGTCCTGGTAGTCACTCCCTCCCAAGCCTTACCTATAAGGTGTACACAATGCAGGATATGGAAATGATTTTTCCAAAAGTCTCTTAGGGTCATCTGCATGTCTCTGGTCACATCAAAACACTTTTGAAACATTGCTTTGGTGTAGAGTTTTTTAAAGTTGGAAATGACCTGCTGGTCCATGGGCTGGAGGAGAGGAGTGGTATTAGGGGGCAAGAACTTCACTTTGATGAACTTAAAGTCCTCCACAATTTTCTCTACCAAGTTTGGAGGATGACAAGGAGCATTGTCCATTATCAGGAGGCACTTAAGTGGCAAATTATTTTCCTGGAGATATTTCTTCACACTGGGGCCAAACACGGTATTGAACCAATCTAAGAAAATGTCCTTTGTGACCCATGCCTTTTTGTTAGACTTCCACATCACACACAAATTAGACTTGGTGATACCGCATCTGCCAAACACTCGGGATTTTCAAATGATACACCAGTAAAGGCTTCACTTTACAATCACCATGGCATTAGCACAAAGCATCAAAGTTAGCCTGTCTTTCATAGGCTTATGTCCTGGGAGTGCCTTTTCTTCCTGTGTATTGAAGGTCCTGTTTGGCATTTTCTTCCAAAACAGGCCTGTTTTGTCACAATTGAACACTTGTTGGGGTTGGAATTGTTCAGCCTCTATGTACCCCTGGAATTCCTGCACATATTTTTCAGCCGTACTTTTGTCACAACTGGCTGCGTCACCATGCCTCACAACACTATGTATGCCACTTCGCTTCTTAAATCTTTCAAACCAGTTTTGCTGGCTTTAAATTCGTTCACTTCAGCACTCGTTGCAGGCATTTTCTTGATGAGATCATCATGCAACTGCCTTGCTTTTTCACATATTATTGCCTGCGAAACACTATCTCCTGCTAACTGTTTCTCGTTGATCCACACCAACAAAAATTTTTCCACATCTTCCAGCACTTGCGATCTCTGTTTTGTGATCACATATGCACCTTTCGCAACAACAGCTTCCTTGATTTTATGTGTATTTCCCTTGGCCACAATGGTAGCGATGGTAGAATAGGCTTTACTATACAGCCTGGCCAGCTCAGTGATACGCACTCCACTTTCATATTTTGTTATTATCTCCTTCTTCAGTTCTACTGTATTTCTGAGCCTCTTTACCACAGGGCTGGCACTAGGAGCTTTCTTTGGACCCATGGTAGCTTATTTAGCAGTTGCAAGCACTAAAAACAGTGGAATAATGACAATATACTGGTATGAATGCGTGGGTGGTGGTCGCTCTCGCTTGTAAACAATAGCACACTGACGCTCCCTGAAGTGCCCGCACAGCTGGGCCACGCGTGCGCGTCCGGGACGAATATCGTAAACCGAGTAGATCATCGTAAACGGAGTCAATATTTTGACGTAAAAATGTATCGCTAACCGATTTTATCGGTATCCGATGCCATCGCTAACTGGGGGTACACTGTACATGGTGCTAGTGGCTGACTATGCTCAAAGTTTTAATGTAATTCTGTTCTGCACCTCTAGTCCATTTTTTAAATTGGGTGCTTTAATGCTTTTGAATGAATTCAAGTATCATTATATTAATGGTATACAGTACTGATAAATAAATAAGACGTGCAACACTTGGGTATATTCATTGTTGAAACTTTTTTGTCTGAGCAGTAGGATTTCTCAGTTGAAGAACTGAACAGTTTAAGGTGTTTAGTTCCTGAGCCATGATGAAGTGAAGATGTAATGTTTGGGGTGTTCAGTCCCTCAGTCTTGATAGAAATAAGATGGTGGCCCTAAAAACCAATCAAGAACCAACAACAGCACTTCAGTCAAGATCATACTGTACATTGTACAGGCCCTCATAGTGAGCACTGCCATGGAAATGAACAGTTTTTATTATGGCTGAGGAATGAAACACCTCAAAAGTTACCTCCACTTCTATTAGCTATTCAACTGTCTCTGGAATATTAGTGACCTCTGAATTCTACTTAAGAAGCCTACTTTCCAGGCAAAACGTTTTGGCAATGATGATACCCAAGTGTTCCACAGAAGGAATTAGAGCTTACCTTCTCTTCCTCTGACTGAATGAAATGTTTGTAAGATGATGCAATAGAAATATTTAAAGTACAGCATATGTCTTTTTCAGCGTACATCTTTTGCCATTGAAGAGGAAATGGGATTTAGCCCATCAGAGATGAAGAGCCTGCTGCTGTCTCGACCAAAAATATGGAGGGCACGTAAGTAATTTTAGGAAAGAGTATTTACAGTTTACCCATAATTTTTTTTTTCAATGAACTGACCATATCCCACCAATGCAGGGTGACCTAAAAATATATTTATGTAAATTGTGGGTAACATATGTTAGAGAGATAGATACTGCATTCTTTCAGTGTCTGAAAATTCCACAAATGCAAATTAGCCAATTTTTTATTTTTTCATGTCATATTTTAAAGAGCAAATTGGGTTTCCTGATCTGCAGTTCACATACACATACATGATTTTGGAGTTATCCTTGAGTTTGGCTGGCTTACAAAGCTACAATTTGCATTAAGTATTATGGTGTTATCCATGAACTGGGTTTGCACATTGATGACTCACTAATGATATTGTAGTACAGGTCGGCCATCACTAATCCGGCAATCAGTTATCCGGTTCCATCAGTAATCTGGCACTAATTTCAGCTAGCATAATTTCAAATTTCATCATTATGCTGACTCAAATTTCATCATTATGCTGACTCAAATTTCATCATTATGCTGACTCAAATTTCATCATTATGCTGACTCAAATTTCATCATTATGCTGACTCAAATTTCATCATTATGCTGACTCAAATTTCATCATTATGCTGACTCAAATTTCATCATTATGCTGACTCAAATTTCATCATTATGCTGACTCAAAATTCATTTCATCATTATAATGCTGACTCAAATTTCATCATTATGATGACTCAAATTTCATCATTATGATGACTCAAATTCATCATTATCTGTAAATTTCATCATTATGATGACTCAAATTTCATCATTATGCTGACTCAAATTTCATCATTATGCTGACTCAAATTTCATCATTATGCTGACTCAAATTTCATCATTATGCTGACTCAGAAATTGTGCAGATGGTTGTAAATCAACAGCAGCAAGCCAGTGGAGGAGAAAGCAGTGGTGAAAATGAGGAAGATGTAGCAGAAAGTCTCTATTGATAGGTTAATTCAGTTGACAGGTGAACTGCTAAAAGGTCTAGAGCAATGCAGTTTTATAAGTGAACAAGAAATAATGAATGTTTACATGCTGCAGGAAAAACTAATCAAAGAAAGGCCAAAATATAAGTGTATTCTAACTTAACCTTTCTGTAATCCGGCAAACTCACTAATCCGGCACACTACATGCCCCAATGATGCCGGATTAGTGATGGCTGATCTGTATTACATGCAGTAGATCACTGGGCAAAGCAAACCCTGGTTACTTTAATTCAGCAGCACACAGTTGAAAACCTGTATCCTGCAATTCAATTTGCACTAACACTTCTCTGCATTCAGTGTAGTCACTGGTGGGCTTACAGTTGCCATACAGTAGGAAATTTTTCCTTTGCCAGCAGGCCAGGCCAATATTAATAGAGGAGTCACATTATCCCTTATGGTCTGCCTACCTGTGCCTCTTCAGTTGCTTTGTGAAAGTGTGTCATAACTGATCCATTGTCTTGATATTAACCATAGCATCTAAAAGAAAAATTGTGTAGTGAATGGCATGACTGTTCATCAGCTGATCATGTAGCTACAGGTAAACATTTCCCTGCCTGGTTTGTAGCCCATTAGATAAGTCAGTTCACAACTTAGGTTTTATGAACATAGCATAAAAATATTTTTTTTTATAATGTACTTAAGGTTACACAAATGTTACTGGCACATAAAAAAGTACATTATGTACATTTAACCTATGATAACCTTTAGTCAAGCAGTGGGACTATTTCCATTGGGGGAGGTCCCACATAAACTATTTCCACACACTTCTGTAGCAATAATCAGGAGGAACAAGGAATTCAAGATAAGATAAATTTCTTTCTTATAACTTTTTCATTTATTTTAAACTAGAATTTTGTGTATTGAATGTACAGTATGATCTGAACTGTAGTGCTTGTGTTAGGTCTTGGTGTTAGGTGCACCACATCTTGTTGCCATATTGATTCTTGCATCTTGGTTTCTGTGGAAGGAATACACATTTGACTTGAGTCATCCACTGGATTTTTTTCCTGGCTGGTGGTGGTATATGGATTTAAGGTAAAAAAGATTTTGTGCCAAATTCTCATAATCTTCTGGGTCTGATCTGCTCTAAGCTGTGGCAGGTACATCTTCCAGTTAAAATATGGAGTTGCTTATATGAATGGATGAGAAACATATTTATTGGTCAGACTGATCTTTTTGGGTCTGTCAATTGCGTGTCATTTACATGTACAGTGGTACCTCGAGTTACGATATTTTTTCGTTCGAGAATGCTGTTCAAGTGCCATTACCAAACGAATTTATCCCCATAAGGAATAATGTAAAATAGACTAGTCCTTTTACACCCCCAAAAATATACTTACAAAAGCATTTAAAAAAATAAACTTACATAAAAGGGCGATTTTGGGGACCATCGTAACTCAAGGTACCACTGTACTTGCTTAGTGACCTGTTGTATATGATTAAGTTTGTGTCCTAACCTGCTTTTGCTAGGTCTGATTCTTGTATTTGCATGCAGTAGCAGTTTTTTCTGGCCCTTGTGAGTGACATTTCTATAGCATACTGCATTCCAGTGTGGGCTTTACTGACTGTCACATGTGGTTGGTAGATACCTCATTGCCCTTTATACTTCCAGTGTTCTTGTATCTAGACTGTACCGATCTTAATTCCTCTGATTAACAGCTGCCTCTTTTATGGGTTCTGGTGGTGCCATTCCAGGTTACATCTGAACCCCCAACAAAAGACACATTTGTGTGTTAGCGGCTATGCAGAACCCACGGTTTCCACCACCTCCTTCAGCTATTGTACTTTTATCTGACACCTTGGTTAAGATGCATTCTGGAAGCCACAAATGACATCAATCATTAGCAAACAGTGCCCAGATGTCAGAGGCGAGGGAGGTTATTACTGAGCACAAAGTGCACATAGGAATCTTACTGGGTTGTCAGGTGCATTCTGTCACTCCTATTCTTATATAACATCATACATCTCTTAATAGTGACAACACGTTATTACCATTTATTTTATCACTATCCTTCAAACCTATTATAATCCTCTTTATCTTGCTTCCTTTTAAAGGGGGTGCCTTAATTGCAATCATTGGCTCTTGATATGAAGAATTAGAGCTTCCTTTGCAGAGGGCATGGAGAAAGAGAGAAATAACAACACTTTTCTTGACAGAAGGAGCATGGTAAGAAAAGTAACGAATGTACATGTAATTGTGTATAGGCTTGTGATAAATGGAAAAAGAAAAGCCTGTAGCTGAGCGAGGGATATGTACATCAAGTACAGTGGACCCTCACTATTCGAACACTCCAAAACTCACCCTTTTATTTAAGTTTATTATTGTAAGTACTTTTATAAGTGTATTTTTGGGGGTCTGAAATGGACTAATCTAATTACAGTAGAACGTCATTTAGCACAAGATTATGTTGCACGTTACGAGTATTGCACGATTTAAGATTTGTGACACATTATCATCTTACACGACGTAAAGATGATATTACACGGTTCGGCAGGAGGGGAAAAATTTTGAGCGCGCGGTCGCCCGCGGTGGGTTAAACCATTGAGTCAGTGGGGGTCCTACTAAGGGTGGCTATGAGCCACATCAAGTGTTTAATGCTGACGAGACAAGTGTTTTCTGGAAGAAAATGCCAACACGAACTTATATCAGTCAGCAAGAGAAAAGTGCACCAGGCTTCAAGACAGCAAAGGATCGCTTCACCTTGCTCCTTTTCGGTAATGCATCAGGTGATTTCAAGTGTAAGCCCATGGTTATTTACTGCCTAAGAATCCTCATGCTTTGAGGAAAAGGGAATTTGTTTTTCCTTCCTGCAAACTGTAAGTTTATTCAGATACATGGGGTCAGGAGCTGAGTCTCGACCCTTGCAACCACAATTAGGTGAGTACAGTTACATACATTATCATACATAGCAGCATATGTGTAGAGAACCTAGGATAACCCCAAAAAAGTCAGTCAATGGAAATATACTAAGTCACTCTGACTTTTTTGGGTTATCCTAGGTTCTCTACACATATGCTGCTATGTATGATAATCTTCGTAACTGTATCTGTGTATACCTGAATAAACTTACTTACAGTTTGTGGGAAGGAAAAACAAATAACCATTCTCACAAGCAGTCTTGTTACTACTACTGTTGTTGTGGTTCAGCAGACACCACCCGCCTTACCCAGCCACCACGGACCCCACCATCCCAGCATTCGTACGTATTTCATACGCGTCAAGAAGTCCTGGCTACAAGCCAGCTGTTTGTGAAGAATAAGAGAGAGTGAATTGTGTTTTGATCTTGAATTAACAAAGAAAACAAAGATATTAGACAAGACATAACCGTGCCGTAATGAAGTGTTACTTTGTACACATAAAAGATGTAAACATAAGTTTGTGTGACAAACACTGACTGACTGACTGACTGACTGCTGACTTACTGAGCTTGACTGACTTACTGAAGAGACTGAGCTTGACTGACTTACTGAATGACTTGACTGACTTACTGAATGACTTGACTGACTTACTGAATGACTTGACTGACTTACTGAATGACTTGACTGACTTACTGAATGACTGACTGACTTACTGAATGACTTGACTGACTACTGAATGACTTGACTGACTTACTGAATGACTTGAGCTTACATTTACTGACATGACTTGACTGACTTACTGAATGACTTGACTGACTTACTAAATGACTTGACTGACTTACTAAAGATGACTTACGACTGACTGACTTACTGAATGACTTGACTGATTTACTGAATGGCTTGACTGACTTACTGAATGACTTGACTGACTTACTGAATGACTTGACTGACTTACTGAATGACTTGACTGACTTACTGAATGACTTGACTGACTTACTAAATGACTTGACTGACTTACTAAATGACTTGACTGACTTATTAAATGACTTGACTGACTTACTGAATGACTTGACTGATTTACTGAATGGCTTGACTGACTTACTGAATGACTGACTTACTGACTGACTGACTTGACTGACTTAAAGTTAGACACTCAGTTCAACCATCGACTTCAGTTCAAGAACTTCTACTATCCACCACAGTCCAGTAGGGCCACAGCATTACTCTCCACTCTCTTCACAATCATCCACAAACACCAGCACCCACAATTTAAGGTAAATACTATTATTTCTATTACATTTGTAGTCTTAAGCAGTAAAAACAACATAATACATCACAATAATGAACTACAATTACATATTCACTTTTATTTTTGTAAGATCTGTTGGTCTAAAAAAACTTGGGTGGGTCCTCCAGCAGTACATCTGAACCCCCAACAAAAGACACATATGTGTGTTAGCGGCTATGCAGAACCCATGGTTTCCACCACCACCTTCAGCTATTGTACTTTTATCTGACACCTTGGTTAAGATGCATTCTGGAAGCCACAAATGACATCAATCATTAGCAAACAGTGCCCAGATGTCAGAGGCGAGGGAGGTTATTACTGAGCACAAAGTGCACATAGGAATCTTACTGGGTTGTCAGGTGCATTCTGTCACTCCTATTCTTATATAACATCATACATCTCTTAATAGTGACAACACGTTATTACCATTTATTTTATCACTATCCTTCAAACCTATTATAATCCTATTTATCTTGCTTCCTTTTAAAGGGGGTGCCTTAATTGCAATCATTGGCTCTTGATATGAAGAATTAGAGCTTCCTTTGCAGAGGGCATGGAGAAAGAGAGAAATAACAACACTTTTCTTGACAGAGGGAGCATGGTAAGAAAAGTAACGAATGTACATGTAATTGTGTATAGGCTTGTGATAAATGGAAAAAGAAAAGCCTGTAGCTGAGCGAGGGACATGTACATCAAGTACATATTTTTGTTTCTCTCTCTCCGTGCCCTCTGCATTTGTGTCCTCACGAGCTTTCTTTCTCTTGTATCAATCCTAATTCGTATGCTTTGTGTTCCTATTAATATACAGTGGAACTCCGGTTTTTGTCCAGTCCGGTTATCATACAATTCAGTTTTCAACCACTTTTTTCTGCGAAATTTTCCCCAATTTTGTACATCCACTTGGAAATCGTCTGTACCAGACGTGTCCGCCTGCCTGCAGGACACGGCTGCTCATACGTTCATGACTCAGTCTGCCTTTGTTACTCGTTCAGTGAGCCTGTTGTGGAATCTATTGTGTCTTTGGGGAATCCATGGGGTTGGAGGTGAGTGGCCAGGATGTGGAAGAGTTGGTGAATGACCACAGGGAAGAGCTAACCACTGAAGAGCTGCAAGACCTTCATGTGGAACAGCAACAAATCTTAGCTGAGGAAATTGCTTCAGAGGAGGAAGAGAGAGGGGAGAATGTGCCTTCTTCAGCAATTAAGGACATTTGTGCAAAGTGGAGTGAGGTGCAAAGTTTTGTGGAGAAATATCACCCTAACAAAGCTGTTGCAAGCCATGTCAGCAAAATGTTCAATGACAATGCCTTGTCCCATTTTAGGCAAATCTTAAAGAGAAACAGGCCTCTCTGGACAGATTTTTTGTGCAACAGGGGTCCAGTGACTCTCAAGCTGGTCCTAGTGCCAGTAAAAGACAAAGAAGGGAAGTAACCCCGGATAGGGCTTTGATACCTGAAGTCCTTATGGAGGGGGATTCTCCTTCCAAACAATAACCTCTCCTCCCTCTCCCCTCCTCGCCGTCTTCCATACGCCAACAAGAGTCATCAATAAAGGTAGAAGTGATGTTATATGTTCATTTATCCATTTCATTAGTGCTTTATATTTATTTCTCATTGTTTTCTGTATGTAAAACTATAGTTATTCTCTATAAAATTTATTTTTTGTTAATATTTTTGCGTGTCTGGAACAGATTCATTGGATTTACATTATTTCTTATGGGAAATATTACTTCAGTTTTCGTACAAATCGGTTTTCGGCCAACCTTCTGGAACGGTTTAAAGACAAAAACCGGGGTTCCACTGTATATTCTTTGAATTAAACCTTCTTGCCTTTTATTTCGTAGGCTCCATATAACTACTATGAGTTTAGCGTTTCCCCATGAATTTAATAATTCTGTAATTATTAAATTCTACAACATTCATCTCTCCTCATTCCTGATCCACAGTGTCTACTGTGTGTGAGAAATTTATCTTTTCTCAGATGAGTAAGATATTCTGTACAGATATGAATTGTTTACATGCATGTGGACTAGTCATTGGGGAAGTAAGAGTGGAACATATCCTTTGTACTTCAGTGTTATGCTGAATTTGATCTTGGAGGTTTTTTCAAGGAAATTACTTCACAAAGACACACTTGGATGCACTTGTGCTTCTCTAAAATTCTCTTTCATAATAGTTGATAGTATGGAAAACCAACAAGTTCTAGTTGTTGAAGACAAACAGCAATTGGAAACTATATTTAGGTGATGTTTCACCTGTACAGTAGGTTTTTATTGTCTGACAGACTGCTGTGCAGGCAAAACATTGTTTGAATGTTGTTTTCAATTGCTGCTTGTGTATTCTCTCTCTCATATTCAATGTATAATATATATTCTAAAATTCAAAGTTTCACTTCAGCAATTTGCCTTGTATCAATCATACAATTGCTAAGCAAAAATTCATTGTAGTTTCATACATTCTTGCAACATTTGCCATTACTGAATACAGTGGACCCTCGGTTTTCGTGCACCTCCAAACTCGAACAATTATGTAAGTGTATTTTCGTAAGTGCTTTTGTAAGTGTACTTTTGGGGGGTCTGAAATGACTAATTTAATTTACATTTGTCCTTATGGGAACAAATTCGTTTGGTAACGGTACTTAAACAGCATTCTGAAAAGAATTTTCAACGAAAACCGAGGGTCCACTGTATAGGTGAGAATGGGAACAGTCAATCCACATATTAATTTCTGTGGTTATTCCTCCTTTTTTCACATGCGTTTGCATAATTTATAAAGCGCGTTTTATGTTAAATTGATATTTCTATGTATATTTAATTAATGCATTTTTTATTATACTGTACATATTATTTTTAGCGATACTGTATTGTAGATTTTCCCTTTCTCCCATTCTTCTTTTACATCATTTAATTCCTGTAGCGAGTCATTTGATCCTACTTGCTATTCACAAAGTTCATTTTTTCTCATTGTATATTTTTGCTTCTCATTCATTTCTTTAATATTTGTTTTCTGTATTCTTTTTCTATTTGAAAGATCCTCTTTCAAATAGTGTTGCTGTTCTGTAGATCAGTAGAAATAAAATTAAATACTATATGTATCAACTTTCAGATGGTGTATCTCTGCTAAGAAGATTTGAGGTTGCCCATAATCAAATTGGTTTGTCACATTCCCAGATTGTCCAGTTTCCACAAATTCTTATGTCAAGAGACTTCAGGATAAAGCAGCGCCATGATTATCTGAAGCTTATTGGGCGAGATCAGTATGATCCACTCAAGCCAAATTATGTATCTCCATCTGCTTTAGTGTCTTGTGATGATGTAGAATTTTGTACTACTATTGCTAAAACACCAATTCAGAATTTCAATGACTTTTTAAAAACAAGATAAAATTATTATTGTCTTTTTGGTGATAAAGTTTAAATTTCTTATATTGGAGTAAATTAGTAATATTTATTGTATTAGCAAAGAATATAGTTCTGTACACTATCCAAATACGTATACAGTGGACCCCCGGATTACGATGGCGTCGGATTACGCTAAATTCGGTTAGCGATACATTTTTCCGTAAAAATATTGGCTCAGTTTACGATGATCCGCTCGGAATATGCTATTCATCTTGAACGTGTACATGTGCCCTGGGACAGCAGTGTGCCATTGTTTACCAGCGAGTGAGCACCACTGTCGCCACCCACGCATTCATACCATATATTTTGTCATTTTTCCACTGTTTTTAGTGCCTGCAACTGCTAAATAGGCCACCATGGGTCCAAAGAAAGCTCCTAGTGCCAGCCCTGTGGTAAAGAATGTCAGAAATACGGTAGAACTGAAGGAGATCATTGCACAATGGACTGATGTGCAAGGCTTTATGGATGAATATCACCCTAACAAAGCTGTTGCAGGCCGTGCTGGCAACATGTACAATGACAATGTGGTGTCCCATTTCAGTGATGTTTTAAAGAAATGCCAGACACAGCTCCCTGGACAGATTTTTGGTTAGAGAGGGGTTCAGTGACTCTCAACCTGGTCCTAGTGGCATTAAAAGAAAAAGGCCAGTAACCACAGAAAAGAACTTGGTACCTGCAGTGTTAATGGAAGGGGATTCCCCTTCCAAATACTAGCATACTACTACTTCCTCCCCCCTCCTTCCTTCTTCCGCACATCAATAACTCTTCAATAAAAGTAAGTGTGAAGTTAATACACTGTTGTATGTATTAGTTGTAATTTATATATACATGTACTGTGTAAGTTAATGTGTAAAAAATATTTATTTTAATACTTTTGGTGTCTGAAATGGATTAATTGAATTTCCATTATTTCTTATGGGGAAAATAGATTCGGATTACGATATTTTCGGTTAACGATAATGATGGTAGGATTGCTGGTGTCTTTTTTCTGTCTCATAAACATGCAAGATTACAGGCATGTCTTGTTACTTCTACTTACACTTAGGTCACATTACACATTCATGTACAAGCATATATATACACACCCCTCTGGGTTTTCTTCTATTTTCTTACTAGTTCTTGTTCTTATTTCCTCTTATCTCCATGGGGAAGTGGAACAGAATTCTTCCTCCGTAAGCCATGCGTGTCGTAAGAGTCGACTAAAAGGCCGGGAGCAAGGGGCTAGTAACCCCTTCTCCTGTAAACATTACTAAAGTTAAAAAGAGAAACTTTTGTTTTTCTCTTTGGGCCACCCCGCCTTGGTGGGAAGCGGCCGATTTGTTGAAAGAAGAAAGATAAGCCCTCTGGAATGGATTAATAGCGTAGTCCACTGTATATGTAATAAACTTATTTTGGTGTACTATTTATTGACCCTTTTTTTGCCAGGAATGCATAACCTGAAATTATTCTCAAGAATAATCTATGCTGAAAATGATGTTGACTTATGCAGGAAGGTATGTTTGTGCATATTTTTATGTACATTTAATAATTTTATGTGAAATGCTAGGAGTGAAGGAGGCACAATTTTTTGTCTGCTGATAGCAAGACGCACATGGTACCCATCTTCCTGCTGAAATCCACCTAACCTGAATATCTTCTATTTCCCAAGGTGTTGTTTAACACCTTATGGGTTTAGTGTTCCCATGAATGTAAAATAATAATCAATCTATCATATGGAAAATATTACATAAATTTTAAAATACAGTTGGCAAATACACAGTCCAAGCCTTCCTCACAGTAGGTTATGCTAACGTTGAATGTTTGCGGCATATCAAAATAGGTATTCAAGTTATTGCAAGAAAACTTCACTATTTTCATGTATAAAATTGGTAATTGGCACCTATACAACCCAATAACAATCCAAACCTTCCTCTATATATCAGATAATCTCCCATATTAACAACCACCACCACCACCACTGACTTCTCCTTACGAATGTTAAGACAACTCGAGACACGAGTAGAAATATTATCTGATAACAGTGTTTAAAGTTTGATGTTGGTTAGACGGGGCATTCTCATTATCGCAAATAAACCATAGAGGAAGAATGATTTTTCAACCACTACAGGTATTTTTTTTTTTTTTTGGAGATACCCATTTATAGAATATAAAATCTAAAGTTACTTTTTTAGTAGCACTATTCGTACTGATTTATATGTCTTATAAATCTGAGCAAACCCCCCCGACACACACACACACACGATAGCTACTTCAAGAGTAGTGCTTTAATTAATGTCATTTTTAACTTTGTGTACTTAAGTGAGATTTTAATTTCCGAGGGACAATTTTAGCTTGAGTAGTTTGTTGGATTATGTATTGGTGGATAAAAGGTTGATGAGTAGGCTTCAGGATGTACATGTTTATAGAGGGGCAACGGATATATCAGATCATTATTTGGTTGTAGCTACAGTTAGAGTAAAAGGTAGATGGGACAAAAAGAAAATGGCAACAGCAAGTAAGAGAGAGGTAAAAGTGTATAAACTAAGGGAGGAGGAAGTTAGGGTGAGATATAAGCAACTATTGGCAGAAAGGTGGGCTAGTGCAAGTAGGAGTAGTGGGGGTTGAAGAGAGTTGGGATAGTTTTAAAAATGCAGTATTAGAATGTGGGGCAGAAGTTTGTGGCTATAGGAGGGTGGGTGCAGGAGGAAAGAGGAGTGAGTGGTGGAATGAAGAAGTAAAGGGTGTGATAAAAGAGAAAAAGGTAGCTTATGAGAGGTTTTTACAAAACAGAAGTGTTAATAGAAGAGCAGAGTATATGGAGAGTAAAAGAAAGGTGAAGAGAGTGGTGAGAGAGTGCAAAAGAAGAGCGGATGAAAGAATGGGAGAGGCTCTGTCAAGAAATTTTGCTGAAAACAAGAAAAATTTTGGAGTGAGATAAACAAGGTAAGAAAGCCTAGGGAACAAATGGATTTGTCAGTTAAAAACAGAGTAGGGAGTTAGTAGATGGGGAGCTGGAGGTATTGGGTAGATAGCGGGAATATTTTGAGGAACTTTTAAATGTCGATGAAAAAGGGAGGCGGTAATTTCATGTACTGGCCGGGGAGGTACAACATCGTTTAGGAGTGAAGAAGAGCAGGATGTGAGTGTGGGGAGGTGCGTGAGGCATTACGTAGAATGAAAGGGGGTAAAGCAGCTGGAATTGACGGAATCATGACAGAAATGTTAAAAGCAGGGGGGGATATAGTGCTGGAGTGGTTGGTATTTTTGTTTAATAAATGTATGAAAGAGGGGAAGGTACCTAGGGATTGGCAGAGAGCATGTATAGTTCCTTTATATAAAGGGATATAAGGGGGATATAAGAGAGTGTAAAAATTATAGGGGAATAAGTTTACTGAGTATACCAGGTAAAGTGTATGGCAGGGTTATTATTGAAAGAATTAGAGGTAAGACAGAGAGTAGGATTGCAGATGAGCAAGGAGGCTTTAGAGTGGGTAGGGGATGTGTAGATCAAGTGTTTACAGTGAAGCATATATGTGAACAGTATTTAGATAAAGGTAGAGAAGTTTTTATTGCATTTATGGATTTAGAAAAGGCATATGATAGAGTGGATAGGGGAGCAATGTGGCAAATGTTGCAAGTGTATGGAATAGGTAGTAAGTTACTGAAGGCTGTAAAGAGTTTTTATGAGGATAGTGAGGCTCAGGTTAGGGTGTGTAGGAGAGACGGAGATTACTTCCCGGTAAAAGTAAGGTCTTAGACAGGGATGTGTAATGTCACCATGGTTGTTTAATATATTTATAGATGGGGTTGTAAAAGAAGTAAATGCTAGGGTGTTGGGGAGAGGGGTGGGATTAAATTATGGAGAATTAAATGCAAAATGGGAGGTGACACAGTTACTTTTTGCTGATGATACTGTGCTTATGGGAGATTCTAAAGAAAAGTTGCAAAGGTTAGTGGACGAGTTTGGGAGAGTGTGTAAAGGTAGAAAGTTAAAAGTGAACATAGATAAGAGTAAGGTGATGAGGGTATCAAACGATTTAAATAAAGAAAAATTGGATATCACATTGGAGAGAGGGATTATGGAAGAAGTAAATGTTTTCAGATATTTGGGAGTTGACGTGTCAGCGGATGGGTTTATGAAGGATGAGGTTAACCATAGAATTGATGAAGGAAAAAAGGTGAGTGGTGCATTGAGGTGTCTGTGGAGACAAGAAACGTTATCCATGGAGGCAAAGAAGGGAATGTACGAAAGTATAGTGGTACCAACACTCTTATATGGGTGTGAAGCATGGGTTGCAAATGCTGCAGCGAGGAGGAGGCTGGAGGACATAGACCCGGGCCGGACATACCGGCGAACCTACAAGAAGAAGAAGGCTGGAGGCAGTGGAGATGTCCTGTCTAAGGGCAATGTGTGGTGTAAATATTATGCAGAAAATTCGGAATGTGGAAATTAGGAGAAGGTGTGGAGTTACTAAAAGTATTTGTCAGAGGGCTGAAGAGGGGTTGTTGAGGTGGTTTGGTCATTTAGAGAGCATGGATCAAAGTAGAATGACTTGGAGATCGTATAAATCTGTAGGGGAAGGAAGGCGGGGTAGGGGTCGTCCTAGAAAAGGTTGGAGGGAAGGGGTAAAGGAGGTTTTGTGGGCGAGGGGCTTGGACTTCCAGCAAGCATGTGTGAGCGTGTTAGATAGGAATGAATGGAGACGAATGGTTTTTGGGACATGACGATCTGTTGGAGTGTGAGCAGGGTAACATTTTGTGAAGGGATTCAGGGAAACCAGTTAATTGATTTAGTTGGACTTGAGTCCTGGAAATGGGAAGTACAAGGCCTGCACTTTAAAGGAGGGGTCTGAGATAGTGACAGCTGGGAGGGACTTTTCTCAGCTGTCGTATCTGAGCTCCTCTGCAAAGACAGTGATTATGTATGAGTGTGGTGAAAGTGTTGAATGATGATGAAAGTATTTTCTTTTTTGGGGATTTTTTTTCTTTTTGGGTCACCCTGCCTCGGTGGGAGATGGCCGACTTGTTGAGAAAAAAAAAAAAAAAAAAAATTAGCTTGAGTTAATATATATATTTTTTATTGACAATAATGTTGAATATTCTCATTAGCACTTGGTATTAATTTCCTTTCAACACATCGGCCGTTTCCCACCGAAGCGGGTTGGCGCAAAAGGAAAAACGAAAGTTTCTCCTTTTACATTTAGTAATATATACAGGAGAAGGGGTTACTAGCTCCTTGCTCCCGGCATTTTAGTCGCCTCTTACGACACTAAAAGTATTAGCAGAGGGCTGAAGAGGGGTTGTTGAGGTGGCAAGTGATAAACCCATAGGGATCATACAATGCCTGTGAAATGTTTTTTTTTTTATTAACACATCGGCCGATTCCCACCAAGGCAGGGTGGCCCGAAAAAGAAAAACTTTCATCATCATTCACTCCATCACTGTCTTGCCAGAGGGGTGCTTTACACTACAGTTATAAAACTGCAACATTAACACCCCTCCTTCAGAGTGCCGGCACTGTACTTCCCATCTCCAGAACTCAAGTCCGGCCTGCCGGTTTCCCTGAATCCCTTCATAAATGTTACTTTGCTCACACTCCAACAGCACGTCAAGTATTAAAAACCATATGCCTCCATTCACTCCTATCAAATACGCTCACACATGCTTGCTGGAAGTCCAAGCCCCTCGCACACAAAACTTCCTTTACCCCTCCCTCCAACCTTTCCTAGGCCGACCCTACCCCGCCTTCCCTCCACTACAGATTTATACACTCTCGAAGTCACTCTGTCTCGTTCCATTCTCTCTACATGTCCAAACCACCTCAACAACCCTCCTCAGCTCTCTGGACAACGTTTTGGTAATCCCGCACCTCCTCCTAATTTCAAACTCCGAATTCTCTGCATTATATTCACACCACACATTGACCTCAGACATGACATCTCCACTGCCTCCAGCCTTCTCCTCGTTGCAACATTCATCACCCATGCTTCACACCCATATAAGAGCGTTGGTATAACTATACTCTCATACATCCCCTCTTTACTTCCATGGACAAGGTTCTTTGTCTCCACAGACTCCGAAGTGCTCCACTCACCCTTTTTCCCTCATCAATTCTATGATTCACCTCATCCTTCATAGACCCATCTGCTGACATGTCCACTCCCAAATATCTGAATACATTCACCTCCTCCATACTCTCTCCTCCAATCTGATATCCAATCTTTCGTCACCTATTCTTTTTGTTATCCTCATCACCTTACTCTTTCCTATATTCACTTTCAGTTTTCTTCTTTTACACACCCTACCAAATTCATCCACCAACCTCTGCAACTTCTCTTCAGAATCTCCCAAAAGCACAGTGTCATCAGCAAAAAGCAACTGTGACAACTCCCACTTTGTATTTGCTTCTTTATCTTTTAGCCCAACACCTCTTGCCAAGACCCTCGCATTCACTTCTCTTACAACCCCATCTATAAATATATTGAACAACCACGGTGACATCACACATCCTTGTCTAAGGCCCACTTTTACTGGGAAATAGTCCCCCTTCCTCCTACACACTCTAACCTGAGCCTCACTATCCTCATAAAAACTCTTCACTGCTTTCAGTAACCTTCCTCCTATTCCATACACCTGCAACATCTGCCACATTGCCCCCCTATCTACCCTATCATACGCCTTTTCCAAATCCATAAATGCCACAAAAACATCTTTACCCTTATCCAAATACTGTTCACCTATATGTTTCACTGTAAACACTTGGTCTACACACCCCCTACCTTTCCTAAAGCCCCCTTGTTCATCTGCTATCCTGCTTTCTGTCTTACTCTTAATTCTTTCAATAATAACTCTACCATACACTTTACCAGGTACACTCAACAGACTTATTCCCCTATAATTTTTGCACTCTCTTTTGTCCCCTTTGCCTTTATACAAAGGAACAATACACGCTCTCTGCCAATCCCTAGGTACCTTACCCTCTTCCATACATTTATTAAATAATAGCTCCAACCACTCCAAAACTATATCCCCACCTCTGTGAAAATGGGAGGCAATTGGATTTAATCCAAAGAAATGGAGGCCAGGTTGAATGCCTTGTATCAAGTCTCTCACCAACATCAAGAGACTTTCCATGGAGGGAAAAGCTCTAAGTAAATCTTACAACTTTCTTCCTTCCGTTTGTAAATTCAACACGACTTTCTTCCCTAGCTGAATCCAGTAGTCTCTCCTTTGTTCCCCACCCTCTGTATAATCCCTTTGCAGACGTATCTTGACACACTTCCCTCGTTTGACCTTGACAGACCCCTCACATTGTAAGACTTGACACTCCATCATGGATCTCTCATCCCTTGTCTTAAGCCTCACAGCTTACTCTACTCCAAGACTGTTTCCTTCCACAGAAGTGCGTCGATGCTTCCACATCAATATTGTATAATAAAAATCCCAGACACTGTAATACCTCACCTCCCTCATTGCCGCTGTCTTAAATCCTTAGTTCAGTGATTCCCATTTACACCCTCATATATAAAGTCTGTTTGTATTCTTCCTCACAACCTTGTCAGCCATGATATATATTTTTATTCGCTTCAACACAAATAGCTAAATCCTCCTTTGTTCTCTACTCAACAAGTACATTTGTATTTATAGGAATCTGATTATTATTATTTTTTTTTTTAACTGGCCGTATCCCACCAAGGCAGTGTGACCCAAAGAAGAAAACACATTCACCATCATTTATTCAACTGTTCAAGTGTATCATAATCTGATTATCTCCCAGTTATTATAATTATAGTAATTATCATATTGTTATTGTTATATTATTCACATAGAAAGGGCTAAGCCCTTATGTGTCATAATAATCAAAGAAAATATCTCTGTATATCTCTGTACTCTTTTCCCTTCAAGGGCTCTTAATCTAAAGAATTACAACTATTATCATTTTTGGCAGTGTATGAACCATATGGGTTTGACAATTTCTTGGAATAATAATAATTAAACAATTTAATATAAGAATTTTGTAATTCTCAAACTAACTCCCATTTCAGACACTGTACAACCCATAATATAAGGGTTAAGTGAATCCCTATGAACGTAATAAGACCTGTGTCAGTGGTAATTATTACTTGTGGATAACTCTAAGTAATGTTGCAAATGTATGGAATAGGTAATAAGTTACTGAATGCGGTAAAGAGTTTTTATGAGGATAGTGAAGCTCAGGTTGGCTCAGGTAAGGGTGTGTAGGAGAGAGGGAGATTACTTCCCAGTAAAAGTAGGTCTTAGACAGGAATGTGTGATGTCACCATGGTTGTTTAATATATTTATAGATGGGGTTGTAAAAGAAGTAAATGCTAGGGTGTTGGGGAGAGGAGTGGGATTAAATTATGGGGAATCAAGTACAAAATGGGAGTTGACACAGTTACTTTTTGCTGATGATACTGTGCTTATAGGAGATTCAAAAGAAAAGTTGCAGAGGTTAGTGGACGAGTTTGGGAGGGTGTGTAAAGGTAGAAAGTTGAAAGTGAACAAGGATAAGAGTAAGGTGATGAGGGTATCAAATGATTTAGATAAAGAAAAATTCGATATCACATTGGAGAGAGGGAGTATGGAAGAAGTGAATGTTTTCAGATACTATTTGGGAGTTGACTTGTCAGCGGATGGGTTTATGAAGGATGAGGCTAACCATAGAATTGATGAAGGAAAAAAGGTGAGTGGTGCGTTGAGGTATCTGTGGAGACAAAACGTTATCTATGGAGGCAAAGAAGGGAATGTATGAAAGTACTATAGTGGTACCAACACTCTTATATGGGTGTGAAGCTTGGGTTGTAAATGCTGCAGCGAGGAGGAGGAGGCTGGAGGCAGTGGAGATGTCCTGTCTAAGGGAAATGAGTTGTGTAAATATCATGCAGAGAATTCGGAGTGTGGAAATTAGGAGGTGTTGAGTTACTAAAAGTATTAGTCAGAGGGCTGAAGAGGGGTTGTTGAGGTGGTTTGGTCATTTAGAGAGAATGGATCAAAGTAGAATGACTTGGAGAGCATATAAATCTGTAGGGGAAGGAAGGAGTTGTAGGGGTCGTCCTCGAAAAGGTAGGAGGGAGGGGGTAAAAAAGGTTTTGTGGGCGAGGGGCTTGGACTTCCAGCAAGCGTGTGTGAGCGTGTGAGGCATTACGTAGAATGAAAGGGGGTAAATCAACTGGATTGACGGAATCATGACAGAAATGTTAAAAGCAGGGGGGGATATAGTGCTGGAGTGGTTGGTATTTTTGTTTAATAAATGTATGAAAGAGGGGAAGGTACCTAGGGATTGGCAGAGAGCATGTATAGTTCCTTTATATAAAGGGAAGGGGGATAAAAGAGAGAGTAAAAATTATAGGGGAATAAGTTTACTGAGTATACCAGGTAAAGTGTACGGCAGGGTTATTATTGAAAGAATTAGAGGTAAGACAGAGAGTATGATTGCAGATGAGCAAGGAGGCTTTAGAGTGGGTAGGGGATGTGTATATCAGGTGTTTACAGTGAAGCATATATATTACAACCTCAGGTTCAATGGCCTGTTAACCTGAGTGTAAAGGGAGCTTGGAGCAAAGAAACACAGTAGAAGATGTATTGAAATTGTATTTCTTTCAAAAATCAGCTAGATTAATTCCAAACTTTTATCTTTTCTTTCACCAAGTAATTATGATTATATAAGACTTTTGTCTTTTCCTTCACCAAGTATAACAAAGTGCTATTTACACATATGTACACTATATACAAAGGAGTAGTGTTTAGTGCACGCCACAGTTGTCTAGGCTAAGCAGCAGCCAAAAGACAGACAACTTTCCACAACCAGCTCTATGCAGGAATTCCAATGACAAACCGCGAGTGGTAACCACGTCACCTTTGTCATTGTTAAACTCGCATTTTAATTGGCTGAACCGAGTCGTTGATTTGATGATGGGGCCCTCATCACCAAACCCTTAACGATGGTTCGCTGGTTGGAGGGGAGCCTATGTGGGTGTGTTTAACATGCTCCGAATAAAGGTTACATACTCTTTGCATGCAACACCCCCACCCCAAGAGGGCTCAGGACTAGGCTTCCACCTCAAAATGGGTAGAGTGCCACCATGGCACATTATAATAATGGGACCGCCTTTCCCCTCTACCATCCCGCTCATTAGTTAAAGCTAAACTTTTCTCGAGACTTAAGTCCAGCTTTAAACTTAAGAGTGAGACAGCCGACGGTAGGGCTAACATAGGTCCAAGGTGCCTGCGGTCGGTAGCAGGGCACCCCCCCCACTAAAAAAAACCCCACCACTAGGGGAAAAAAAGGGCTGGTTCTACCCAAAGTCCCTAACACATCCTAACTAAATACAATGACTTCTGGACAACACATCAGCTAGTGTTAAATTTTCCAGCAATGTGTATAATTTTTATATTGTAGGGTTGCAACCTAATACTCCAACGCATGAGTCTGGTATTTTTGTTCTTCATGTTCTGTAGATACACCAGAGGGTTGTGGTCTCTGTAGATGGAGACCACCTGCTCTTCTAAAAAATCCCCCTCCTCACCCTATACTAAACAAATACTGTAACAAACTTTAAAACAATATTATTAACTTAAGAAAAATTCCCCAATTTTATATGTTATCCCCCTTTAAACCCCACTTTTTTGCATTCCCTTATCATATTTTTCTTTTTTAAAAAATATTATAGTATCTCTTTGTTAATTTGAAATAAAATATATAACTAGAAAGAAACTCAATAATTTTTCAGTATTGTTATTATACTAGTATAGCATCAACATACTGAACTTGAATAAAATATACAACTAGATTAAACTCAACCAATTTCTTTGATTTGTCTTAATAATAGTATGTACAGTGGTACCTCGAAAAGCATTTTCATTGTGAATGCTGTTCAAATTACCTTCCAAACGGAATTTATCTCCTTAAGAAATGTTGTAAAATAGATTTGGTCCTTTTAGACCCCGATCCCCACTTACAAAAGCTTTTAAAAAAAATAAACTTACATAAAGGGTGAGTTTGGGCCCCTTCAAGTCGAGTACCACTGATATCATATTTATTTAATAATACAGAACTAGAATAAACTCAATTAATTTTTAGCATTAAATTATTGGGGGTAGTCTTTAGAATAACTGCCCCCATTTCCAGGATGCCAGTGGCTCCTTGCATTAGTTTTATAATTTAACTATATGTGTAACTTGTAAAAAACCCTTAAAAAAAAAATATTATTTATTTTTATTATTATTATAATATATTTATACACACACACACACACACATATATATATATATATATATATATATATATATATATATATATATATATATATATATATATATATATATATATATATACACACACACACAGTGGTACCTCGGTTAACAATATTTTCGTTCAGAAATGCTGTTCAAATTTCCATTACACGAATTTATCTCCATTTAAAAAATGATTAAAAAAAGACTAGTCCTTAGACCCCAAATTAGTTAAAAAAAACATTTAAAAAAAAAAAACTTACATAAAAGGGAGTTTGGGGACCATTGTTAACCCCAAATTTCCTGTATATGTATATATATATATATATACAGTGTTTCCCCGACTTACAATATTTTCATTCAGAATGCTGTTCAATTTCCCCTTACCAAACGAATTTATCTCCATAAGAAATGATGTAAAATAGACAGTCCTTTTAGACCCCCAAAATTACAGTTACAAAAGCATTTAAAATAAACTTACATAAAAAGGCGATTTTGGGGACCATCGAATTGGTAAACTGTATATATATATACAGTGGTCCTGGTTTTAAAAATTGCGAAGCTGCTCCAGTGCTCACAATTTACTTTTAAAAATAATGTCCCGGGGGTTATCTAAACCCGACCCCCAAAAAAGCCCCAACACTTCGAAAATACCAATAAATGTTGGTTTGGAATGCACGACAGGACCTGTATATATTTATATATATCTATATTTATACACCCCTATATTTTTTTGGTTTTGGTTTCATATTTTTCATTCAGAATGCTGTTCATCCATTTTCCAAACGTTTATCTTTAAGAAATAAAAAGAAAATGGGTTTTTGACCATCACTTACAAGCATTAAAAAATAAACTTAAAAAAAGGGGGGACCATTGAACGAATTTATATATATTATTTTATTTTTACCGTTTAAGTTTTTTTTCCCAACTCCTTTTAAGTTTTAAAAAATTAAAAAGTTTTTAAGGGGTAAAAAAGTTATTACAAAATTTTTAAAGAATATTTTTTTGAAAAAGTTTTGAACAACATTCTGGAAAAGAAAATATGTAAACGTACCACTGAAAAATATATATATATATATAACAATTGCCTGGGAGGTATAGGGGTCAAACAAGGCAGGTAGCGTTACCTGCATTTCTGTCTTTGTGTTTGGCCTCCCCGGGTTAGTCAAGAGGTGTCCTGACGTTTGAGGTGTGGTGGGAGCCAAGACCCCAAGTTCATTGAAGAGCAGTGCAGTGGGGGCATCCTGGAACTCTTCCAGTAGACCAGCTCCTCCCAAGAAACACACATTCACTGGGACAACAAAACAGGGAAAAAAATTTCCCACAAAGCTCACCAAAAGCTTTAGGAAAGGACGTTTTTTCTCCTAGCGGTGAAGGCACCACACTCAGGAGATTTCCTTTTTGCTGTTCCCAACCTCTCCCCGGGCACTCGATACCCACAGGCCATTGGATTGGTGTTGTTTCGCCTAGCCGCCCCCCTACCACCCCCAACAAAAGGTGTATTTTGGGCAGGGACGGGTGATCATCGGGCTTCATGGTCTGGGGTGTCCCACACATCAGAAAAAAAAGTAATCTAGACATGAGGAGGTCAATGACATCATGAAAGCCCCGCCCAGCCCGGCCCAGCTACGGGAACCCCAAGTGCAGAGGTCTGATGGAAGTCAAGCGTCCCGGTGGCCACCATGCTACCCTGGGAAAGGGTGGTAAGCAGATTGCTTGGGACTACACCTGTGCTGCCACATTGGCAGGGCATCTACCTGCCACACTCCTTAGCCGAAGGGGTGGGGGGCTGGGCCAGGCCAGAGGCCAAAATGCTGAGGGCCTTCCTCTTGCTTTCCTCATCCAATAGGTCGGAAACCCCTGGAGCATGGGGGGAAGTGTGCTCTAAAGTTTCTCAAGGAGCTGGGTGGAAAACTCATCATAGAAACCAAGGACCACAGGGCGACCAGCTTCCTCTTTCAGAGACTCAGTGTTGCGATCCAGAGGAAATGCCTGCAGTATTCGGGGCACGCCCCCACTGCCGGGGAGTTGGGCAAGTATTTGACATGTAGCTCTGAGTTGTTATCTATGTTGTTTTACTCCCAATTGTATTTTGTCTTGAAATAAAGTTTGTAAAAAAAAAAAGAGGGGTGTAAAGTGGAATATTCAAATGGCTTCAGAAAGAAATCTAAATATTCTTCCTTGAAGTCTTTTATCCACTTCTCGAGGCAATGGTCCCACAATTGACACCAGAGGTGGACCCCATCCTATACACATATATATATATATATATATATATATATATATATATACAGTGGACCGGCTAATAAAAAAATTCATTCCAGAAGTCTGCTCAAGTGCCATTACCGAGCGAATTAATTTACGTCCTTAAGAAATAATGTCACGTAGGTTAGTCTATTTCAGACCCCCAAAAATACACTTCCACAAGCACTTACAATATTATATACTTACATAATTGTACGATTTCCGGGGTGTTCGTTAGCCGAGGGTCCACTGTATATATTTTTTTTTTTTTTTATTAACACATCGGCCGATTCCCACCAAGGCAGGGTGGCCCAAAAAAGAAAAACTTTCGTCATCATTCACTCCATCACTTTCTTGCCAGAGGGGGGCTTTACACTACAGTTATAAAACTGCAACATTAACACCCCTCTTTCAGAGTGCAGACACTGTACTTCCCATCTCCAGGACTCAAGTCCTGGAGATGAGTCTTGCATTTCTGTAGTTGATTAAATGGTTGTGTAAATTTCGGTGTTGAACACAGGCATTTCTTTAGTCGCAGATCTGCCTGCGTACTGGTGTTCTGAAATGCGTGTTTGGAGGTCTCTGGATGTTTCACGACGTATAATTTGCTGCAGCCATTACAAGGATTGTGTATACCCCTGCCGTGGATTGAAGCTTTTCCTGTCTGTTACTGGTAATGTCCCTTTATGGTGGTGGATGTGGAGGTGGATACTCGAATGAGGTCTTAGAAAAATGTTGGAAACATTCCGAGTATCCACCTCCACATCCACCACCATCATGGCTGCAGCAAATTATACGTTGGCGAAACTTCCAGAGACCTCCAAACACGCATTTCAGAACACCAGTACGCAGGCAGATCTGACGACTCAAGAAATGCCTGTGTTCAACACCGAAATTTACACAACCATTTAATCAACTACAGAAATGCAAGACTCATCGCCAGAGAAGACAACACGCAATACCGAAGAATCCTGGAATCATCACTTATCTGTATATCCAACAACTTCAACCAGAACAACGGCTTCTACAACATAGCTGAACCTATTGCCAAGAAACTTCTTCAACGCTATCCCACCTAGAACTCAAGAATGGGACACTGCAGGTCCTTTAAGTCACACAAGGTTTTAAACTATCACACTACTTTTAAGACTGTCACATGCAGCTTTCTCCACCTGACCCAGCATTCTCCACCTGACTATACCCTATATATATTCATGTTACTCATTTTCCAGGTAGATCTGTCTGTGACTCGATAAAGCCCACTGCGTGGGTGAAACGTTGTCAATAAAGGATCACATTATACTGCTTATGTGTTTATTTTTCCATTGTGTCGGTATTTTATACCATTTATTTCCTTCAATATTCTGCTAGTGGGATGGATTGTGAAGGACCTGTCTAGTATGGGCCAACAGGCCTGCTGCAGTGTTTCTCCTTTCTTCTCATAAGAAAGGAGGAACACTGCAGTAAGCCTGTTGGCCTATACTTGGCAAGTCCTTCACAAATCCAACCCACTAACAGAATGAATGCTACCCAAGCAATAAGCTTTTATAATTCTATTTACTCACATGCAAGTCCCACTCAAATCCAACCCCTCTCACTCATGTATTTATCCAACCTAAATTTGAAACTACACAAGGTTTTAGCTGCGATAGGACCTTGGGTAGCTTTAAAAAGAGATTGGACAAATGTGGAGGGAGCCTGTATATGTAGTATGCTCCTCGTTTAGCTACGAATCCACTTACCGACGGTGTCTTGGGTCCCTATCTCCGTAGTTAAGTGAGGAGAGACTGTATATATATATATATATATATATATATATATATATATATATATATATATATATATATATATATATATATATATATACAGTCAACCCCCGGTGCTCGACGGCGTCGGAAGTCATCCAAATCGGTGTTCGACGGGTTTTTTGACGAGAATTTTGGCTCAGTATTAGCCAATCCGCTCAGAGTTGGCGATTCATCCCGGACACGTACGCGTTGCCCAGCTGGGCCCGGGCACTCAGTGTGCTATTGTTTACAAGCGAGCAACCACCACCCACGCATTCATACCAGTATATTGTCATTATTCCACTGTTTTTAGTGCTTGCAACTGCTAAATATGCCACCATGGGCCCCAGGAAAGCTCCTAGTACCAAGCTTGTGGTAAAGAATGTCAGAAATACGGTAGAATTGAAGAAGGAGATGATAGCAAAATATGAAAGTGGAGTGCGTATCACTGAGCTGGCCAGGCTCTATGGCAAATCCCATTCAACCATCTCTTCCATTATGGCCAAGAGAAAGGAAATCAAGGACGCTGTTGTTGCGAAAGGTGCAAGTATGGTCACAAAACAGAGATCTCAAGTGCTGGAACAAGTGGAAACTTTGTTGTTGTTGTTGTGGATCAACGGGAACAACAACAGGAGATAGTGTTTCTGCGGCGATAATATTGAAAAGCAAGGCAGTTGCATGATGATCTC